>JAPYZA010003332.1:0-15359 GCA_030522685.1 Eupelmus azureus | reverse complement strand
GAAACCTTACGGAGCAGCAATTATGGATGTGAAGCTTCATCGACTAACTAGGGTGGGCTTCGATGAAACCAACTATAGCATATAACTGCTTAAAATAAAAGTATTTTCCTCCACATTCATGAAGTATTTTCATTTTTTTTAAATTATGCTAAAAAATTTTAAATAATGATTTTTTTTATTTTCAGGCCTTAAAAGTGGTTTGTCCCCTTAAAACCCTTCTTTAGATTTTGTGAGCCTTTGTATTTTTTAACATTTTTATGTACATTTTCGTACTTTTTTGAGTTTCTTTGTACATTTTCGTACTTTCTTGAGTTTCTTTGTACACTTTTGTACTTTACTGTTTAAATTGTTCCAATTATAATAATAAAGTACAGTAAAGTATGAAAAAGTACTAAAATATACAGTAATGTACAAAAAAGTACAAAAAAGTTCAGTAAAGTATGAAAAAGAACGGTAATGTACATAGTTTTCTTCCACCAGGGATTAATTTAAAAAATATTATTAAATTCCAAAATTTGTATTTTATAAGGGATATACGGGAAATTTTTGTATTAGATTTCTTTTGTGTATTTATGCATATGAACAGGAATTAAATGTTTGAAACAGATAAATATATGGCAGAAGGTTTATTCTTAACAGTATCAAATACACATTTACAAGCCGGACGCTCAAAGCAATTTGAACACGAGCTTCACGCAAGTAAGGACAAAGCTTCGAAAAAGTTTATTTTGATTAGAGTTATCAGTCATTGTAATACGCAAGTCAGCTGAGAATTTGAATTGCACGTATATTTATAACACTCCATTCAATAAATATTTTTAGCGTATTATTAATTTGTGAACATTCATTCTCTTACGCCGTTCTCGAACAATAAATCGATAAATTTTTTTTTGGAAAGCACTTGATAAGGCATCAGCTAACTGTAAATTAGTTTAGACAGAAAGAACTGCAATCTCACCAGAATGTTCTTTATCGTATGTATAATAATACTGTGTTTCACTACGTTTAGATTGCTTTGAAATTAATCAATTCCTTAAATCTTTATGGCTGCCTGATTGTGGCAATGAACAGTCGTCGGCTATTTCTGCACAAAATTTATTTCACTCAATAACTTTTTCAACTAAACTATTTCTTTTATAACAGAGCAAAGAGCAATAAATTCAGCTTCCATCGCAGAAAGTGCAATACTTGACTGTTTCTAAGACAACCACGACACATGACCACCATTCAATAAAGAAATCCAATATGTGGTACTTTTTCTCGTATTTATATCCCCCACAGAATCAGAGTAACTGTAAGCAGTCAGACCATTATCCGCGTTTTTACCAAAAATAATATCAAAATTCATTGTACCTTTTGAGTAGCGAAAAACACGGTTTGCTTCATTTTAGTGACTCCGATCGGGGTTTTAGGCAGATTGGCTTAATGCGCTTACAATAAACACCAAATCGGGTCTGGATACAACCGTTAAAAAAATCAATTTGCTAACAGCTTCTTTGTAAGGAAACTCAGGTTTCAAGATCGCATTAAATTTTATAAATTTCACGTTAGAATCAGCTATGATAGAGAGAGACGAGCAACCTTTATAATTAAGATTTTCGAGAATCCGATAAATATATGCACTTTCATATAATTTCAAAGTTCCTGAATCTCTGTCTCTTTCTATCTGCATTCAAACGAAAAATTTTCCTTTCGATATAATAATTTTAAAAGTGAATGATAACGTATCAAGTAAATGATTCAGCCGCTTTGCATCACTACCACAAACAAGATCATCATCAACGTATAGCATAAAAAATAATTGGAAACTCTCAGCAACAACATAATATAAATACGCATAGCTTTCAGATTGACTTAAACCGTAATCGATAAGAAAATCATGAATTCGCTTATTCCACTGCTGTGACGCTTAATGTACAGTAAATCAAAATAAATATTTGTTTTCATAACAACTTGTTGCATTGAAATTGGTACGTCTAAATTAAAAGTTCTGAAAAGACTTATGATACTTTATGGAAAATATAACTTTAAAGTTTACATGTACATACAGATTTCTAGAAAATAATTCATAAAAGATTTATCATAATTTAATTAAATTACTAGAATAATGAATCCGATTGATCGTAAAACAATTATTCTCCCAAATGTAATTATATACGCTACTGAAAATATTTAAAAAGGAATTATAAATTGTTATATAAATATAAGGTAATATAAGTTCTATTATAATAAGTTATTTGCTAATTTACTTAGTAAAAACTATATAGCTACTGCAAATAGAATTTTAAATTGTACACTAAAACTTATATTTTATTTGTAAACATTTAAATAAGCATTATTTAACATCACCCACACTGCTTATCGATGCTTACTACAAATACTTGTCATCGCTTAAAAAACTCATATTATACTCAAATAGATATTAATGAAATTTTCAGCCCTCTGGACGCAAAACTTGGTTTTCTATGTTTGTCACGCGGGCGCAAAATAGCACATTCCCGCCCTACGGCGCTAAATTGGCGCGTGCGCCCTAGGGCGGGAATGTACTATTTTGCGCCCGCTTGACAAGCATAGAACCGAATTTTGCGCCGAAGGACCGAAAAATAGTATGTGCACCGCGGGCGCAAAAGAGGGGGCTCGTAGCTGGAACGCGAGTTTAGCGCCCTCGCTGCAAGTTAAAGCACTGAGGGGCTACATGCACAACAATAAAGGATTTTCTACATTGTACGTCCAAATAGAAAAAGATCATGTTTGCATTTTAAGTCTGCATTTCATGTTTTTAAATGCTTTATTTATCGTACAAAACGCCTTATACGCAAAAAGAGAGCAGACTACATATATTTAGAAAAAATGAACAAAAACTAGTTTCAATAGTATAGTGGTAAATACTTAGTTTATTAAATCAATTTTGAAAAGTGAACGTAAAAAGGATAGGGCACAAAAAACTAAGCTCAAGAGTAGCACTAGTAATATAGCTGTGACGTGCCTGTCCGTCACTCGTGTTTCTTGTGTGTAAGACGTCTTCGTCGTGCGCCAGGGTGACTTCTCACACCCTGGTTCGGACGTTGAACGTCAGTGTCAGTGTGACATGTGTGTGTGTGCGGGTGTCGTTAGGTTTAACGCGACGAGCGAAAGATTTTATTAGTAGTGTACCTACGACCCTACTAGGCCCGCCGGGACCTCGTGCACCGCCCCGGCGCCTTGCGGGAACTGCTCGGAAGTCTTTTTCCGGGTCCTAGATCTCAGGCTTGGCTTTTCTCTCGGGATCGATCGACCCTCGTTACTAAGCGTTGGTGGTGCTTAGTAGGTGATAGTCAGATCACCTGCTCGCCTCTTACTCCGAACTAAGCAACTCGTTGATACTAATGTTAGTTATTTGTGTGGTAGTTATTTTGTTAATAGGATGGATTTTTCTATTAAATAAATAGATTGATTATTAAATTCAATTGGTGAAGTTTATTCAATTCAAGTAAGTTATTACATTAAGGAGGAAACTTAATGGGTGTTGCCTTGTCGGTTTGGAGGAGGGGTACACCCGGGCTACGTGGACCGAAGCTCGCCAACCTATACAAGCGCTATCGGCTTCTGCGGGTACACGCCGTGCAAACTTAGGCTCGAATGCTAGCCAAAGATAGACGATTGACAAGTGCCCGCTCGCGCTCGCTTGCACGCTTTTATAGACGCGTTCGCCTTGCTAGTGTGTATGAATGTGTGTGAGAGTGTGTCGGTGTGTGCGAGAGCGCGCTCCTCTTTGCGCGCGTCGTCTGCTTGGCTGCCGTTAGCTCAGTGCGCTTCGCTTATGTGCGTGTGTATGCGTGTGTTTATAGCTAAACTTATTGTCTCGAGTATATATTTGAATCTTATCGTTGGATTCATTCCTGACGTTATATAGCATATAATAATATAATATAAACTAACAAGGAGAAAATCAACACTCAGGGTCATGGATTGTGATGAAACTTGGAGAATTGCCTTCTTTCACCTATAAACAAAAGCCCTTCGAAGGATTCTATCCCATGGGCCCTCTGAACTGAGTTATCGATGAGCCAAGTTTCAGAAAAAGGCCATATTTTTGCAATTATTCACTGCCATCCACATAGCCCTCCGTAAACATTTTTTTTATATGGTTTTTTGATTTTAAATATTGCCACCCATAAAAAGAGGGATACTTTACAATAATAGAGTATTTTAAATTAAAAAATGTCCATAAAAAATATTAAAACGGATCTACTTTGGTTTTAATAAATGTTAATTTTTTCAAATTTTAATGAGTACCATCAAGCTCTCTCACTCTAAACACAAGTTTTTATATACTTCTTACTTCATTATGGTGCTCCAGTATATACTTAAATATAGAAAGACAAAAGCAAAATTATTTTTAATTATAGATAGTAGCGAATAAGAATGTTTTAAACATTAACAAGTGGAGGTCTTTAATTAACAAACGTTTTTGCAATAACTGACTGCAATAAATACTGCCCTTTGCGAACACTGTTTTTTTTTTATTATCCAAGTATGATGTTTTGATTTTAAATATTACCACCCATGAAAAGATTCATACTTTTCTGTAATATGGTATTTTAAATAAAAAATGTATATAAAAAGGGCTAAAATTGATCTAATTTAGTTTTATTGAAGTATATTTTAAAGTTCTTTTTAATGATCTCCACTTGATAATGTTTAAAATATTTTTATTCGCTACCATTTGTAATTAAAAATATTTTAGCTTGTGTTAATCTATATTCAAGTATATACTGGAGCACCTTCATGAACTAAAGAGTATAAAGAAATTCATGTATAGAGTGAGAAAGCTTGACCGTACTCAAAGTAGATCCATTTTAATCTTTTTTATGGACATTTTTTTAATTAAAATACTCTATTATTGTAAAGTATGACTCTTTTTATGGGTGGTAATATTTAAAATCAAAAAACCATACATGGTCAATAAAAAAAAATGTTTACGGAGGGCTATGTGGATGGCAGTGAATGTTTGCAAAAATATGGCGTTTTTCTGAACCTTGGCTCATCGATAAGTCAGTTCAGAGGGCCCATGGGACAGAATCCTTCAAAGGGCTTTTGTTTCTAGGTGAAAAAAGGCAATTCCCTAAGTTTCATAAAAATCCATGACCCGGAGGGTTGATCATCCCCTTGTTAGTCATGCGTTGTCTACAAAGAGGCGCGAAGGACAAGGACAGCACTAGTCCAATGCGACATGTGCAAAAAATTCTTTCATCGGCACTGTTTAAATAATGGTCAAAGCGCACCGCAAAATAAAAACGCCAAGTCTCTACGTTGCCGGGAATGTAGTAGCGCGAAGGAGGTATCGCGCAGCAAAGCGAGCAGTGTGAGCGTGACACACATATCTCAGCTGCGCGCCAGTACACATGAAAGTTCTACTCTATCTATGAGCCGCATGACGTCAGCGTCGACCCCTATCCTCAAGAACGAGGGGCTTAGCAACGACGCTCCACCTCCTCGTGGCAACAAGAAGGCAGCTAGCGCCTCATTTGATAATAAGGCATCAATTAACTCATTACTGAGCGGGGCAGAGCAAGAGATATCGACGCCTGAAGAGAACATATTGAGCTCTGACTCAACGGAGCTCGGCGCCTTGAGCACGGCAATCAGCGCGCTTTCACCGTCCGTTTCACTAATTTTCAAGCTCAATTGGAGAGACTCACTGTGAAGAACGACGACTCATAAAGCCAAAATAATTGAATTAGAAAATAACATTTCTTGTTTAAAAACGAAAATCAATAATCTCGAATCCAATAATAATGCAATTACTATCAACACATCTTATAATAACAACTATAAGCTTTTTTATATAAAAAGAATAGATTTGTGCACAATACTGAAATGAATGAAATTGTTGAATCAGTGACGGCTGCTGAGCCGACTCCCTTGACGTCCAACATGTCATCCAGCAATACTCGTCCCCATAAAGAGACTGTTAATAAGAAAGAGCGTGTAGAACATACGTAAACCGTTGATGAATATAATACGAACTCCAATACACCAAACAACACGCAGGGCACGATTCTTGGAGCACAAATGAATCGGGTGAGAGGGCACGGAAGCGGGGCGCTTATTATCTTCGGCTACGTGGACTGCAAAGCAGCTGGCGTTCAGCCGGTGGACGCAGCGCTTGCCGTGCTCCGGGCTCTCTTACCATCATATGACAAAGATAACATAACTTTTGTAGAAGAACTGTGTGCTGCTACGAAGCACAATAATTCCAGTTCCTGGAATGATGCCAAGCCCAAAATCAAAAATACTTCACATCTGTTAGAACGTCTGGTAACTCCCCTTTGATAGGAACAGACCTTGGAGTGCCACAGGATTCTGTTCTGGGACCGTTGTTGTTCTGTTTTTATACTCAGGTGCCGAGTGATGATCTGGCTGAGGGCATAGCGCGGCTCGAGTCAGCTGCCGTGACCGTGTCTGGGTGGGCAGTGGATGCGTCGGTCAGATTAAACACCTCGAAGACAAAAGTTATTATTCTTGGACCTAAGTGTTTTGTTAAAAAGATTTACAAAATGGGTCATCCTGGTGATCGGGTGAGTGACGGAGTCTGTGTTCTCTTCTCTGACACGGTCACGAGTCTCGGTGTTGTGCTTGACCGCGGAATGACGTGGGAGCCACATGTAGATAATATGACTAAAAAATTCAATAGGGTTCTGTTTAGCTCGAGGTTCTTCCGCCGTTACAACACCGAGACCTTGCGTAAAAGGCTGGCTGTGGCTTTGCTGTTCCCTCATTTAGATTACTGCTCGGTTGTATACCTGGACGTGACACTTGAATTAAGACGGAGACTCCAAATCATGCAAAATTCATGTGCTCGTTACATATATGGTGCTAGGAGGGATGATCGCATCACTCCGTATAGGCTGGAGATGGGCTGGCTCTGAACTGACACTAGAAGAGACTATTTCATCCTGATCTATCTGTACAAAATTGTCAAAATAGGCAAGCCCAGCTATTTAGCAACGCTCTTCGCTAAATACACACCTAGAGTTCGTGTGCGGGGTAATACTAGAGAGCTAAGGGTTCCACATAAAAATACAAGTCTTGGGAATAAGTCGCTTAGAATCTATGGAGCGAAAATGTGGAACTCGCTACCGTCCTCCATACGCAATCTCCCATCATAATGTAGATTTAAGAAAGCAGTGAAGGCCCATCTATTTAGCCACGACTTATTGCCTTGATTATCTTTGTGTTGTGGAGTCTTGGTAATTTATTAATATGTGTTTTGTGGTAAGCGTTCTAATTTATGACTTTCTCAGTCGTACCGTTTTCAGTGTTGTTTCACCGTCCTAATTTATTTTATAGATTAGGCGGGTATAAATGTATTTAAGTGTATCTGATTGGCGCGAATGTCATTTGAAGCGAGTATGGGCGCAATGCAATAATACTCCTATGATCTGACCTCATAAGACTGATTAGAACTAAGATCATTTTTATTTTTAACTTTACTTTTATTTTTAATCTTATCTTTTTACATCACAACTCTTACATATTCACTTTCTTTTATCTGACTTAGTACTAGTTATAATAGCTTTTTATTCTACACCTAGGTTAAGTCTTACTTGACACAGTCCTTTGAGATCAGAGTTTTTAAAGTGTTGTGAAGATTACTACTTCGACTGTATTTTATTTATTGATAGTAAATTTTTATACTCTGACTGATAGATATCGGATGCCAATTTATTGTCTAGAATCTGTGATCATAAAGAAAGCCAAATGTGATATCGATATTAGTTTATTAATCGAATACCAATGTTGTGACCTATTTAATAGATAGATAGACAGATAGATCATTTATTGCACACTTTAGTACAAATATTAATACATCAAATACTTTCATATCACATAGCATTGTTTTATCACAGTATAATTTCATTATTTTAGAGTATATCTTATAATGATTCTATCAGTCAGATATGATAAAACATACGTTCACAAAATAAAATGTAGTAATGTACATCGAGTAAAAACAACTGATCACAATGACCATGTCAGAAATGTTAAATGGCCCGCGCTCTTGACTGGAAGTGGTCCACTCTGCAATAGGCTCAAACTTAGCGTTAGGCGCGGAAACAAAACTCGCGGCGCGAGCGAGAGTAGCTCTCTTCGGCGTGGGCAGCCGACCCGCTTGCATGGGAGCTCGCTCCCAAAGCGTTTGGTTTAATAAGTGTAAATTGAACCGATTTGCGTTCTTATTGTAAAGCGTCATTATTGGAAAACGTTATTATTGGAAAGTGTTTATTAAATTATTTTGTATAACAGTTAATAAATGTTAATCCGCGTCATCAGTTGTATCAGAATACGTTCTATTTAAATAAAGTTCATTTGATTACGATAAATCCGTGTGTGTGTGTGTGTGTGTGTGTGTGTGTGTGTGCGTGCGTGCGTGCGTGCGTGCGTGTGTGTGTGTGTGTATGTGTGTGTGTGTGTGAATAGAAACTTGAGTTATTTATAAATATCACAATACCTCAAAATGAATCGTTAACAGAAATAAGTGAAACTTTAAGCCTAGCTGTATATATAAAACTTAGCTTTGGTGTAAATATAAAACTATAATAGTAAAAATACTAAGTCAATAAAAATTAAGGTAAATAAAATTAATCAGTCTTTGTGGTTACATCAAAGATGTATATTGCACCTCGCCCACGCTTTATCACAGTCCAAGTCCCACACTCACTTCTGCACCATTTATGCTGCACATTCACACTATAAATACATTCACACCCATCTTAAAATACTAAAAATAAGTTAGGACGGGGAACGAACATAGAGGACAGCACGACATGAAATGCAATAAGTTAGGACGCGGACAAGACATACAGAATAAATAAATTAGTACACTTCTTAGTCTAGTTTAAACAAATGCCTCATTAACGCTCATTTAAAACTAAATAACGATGGTAAATTTCTAATAGAGAGCGGAAGAGAGTTCCACAGCATGGCACCTCTTATTGTAAAAGCATCATTAGTAGTTTCTGTGTGCTGTGGAACCCTGAGCTCTCTAACATCACCACGCACAGGACCCCTAGGGATGTGCTGAGTGAAAAGTGAAGCTAAATAGCTGGGATGGCCTATTCTAAGAATTTTGTGCATATATACCAATGCGAAGTATTCCGTGCGAGTATCAGTTTTGAGCCATCCCTGTTCCCTCCTGTACGAGGTGATGTGAGCATCCCTCCCAACACCGAATATGTATCGAACGCAGGAGTTTTACAGTACTTGTAGTCGACGTCTCTGTTCAAGCCTTGCATCCAGGTATACCACCCAGCAGTAGTCTAGAGGAGGAAAGAGCAGCGCCACCGCCAGCCTCTTGCGCAGAGCCTCGGTGGTGAACTGACGGATAAATCGCAGTCCATACAATACTCTATTAAATTTTTTGGTGACCTAATCCAATTGAGGTCTCCATGTCATACCAGCATTAAGAATAACACCGAGGCTTGTGACCGAATCTAGAAAGGGACATGCACACCGTCGCCGATGCAAACACCCGGAAGACCCGCATTATAAATTTTCTTTACAGATGTACTTCTTCCCAATATTATTGCTTTGGTCTTCCCACTGTTCATCCTGAGCGACGTACGTGCAGCCCACCCCGATACAGCCGCAGCAGCCGACTCCAGCTCCACTATCCCCTCAGCCAGATCACCGCACGGTACCTGGATGTAAATCTGTAAGTGGTCAGCGTCTAGTAGGTGTTTGACCCGGTCCCTATCAAAGATCTTATCGACATCATTAATAAAGATGCAAAACAACAACGGTCCCAGCACCAATCCTTGCGGTACTCCAAGGTCAGTGCCAATCCAAGGGAAGTTACCAGAGGATCTGGTAGTTACAAATTGTTCTCTGCTCGTCAGATAGGAGCGTACCCAGCAGAGAACTCCCATTGAAAAGTCCAGGTGTCTCATTCTGTGCAGTAGCCGCCCAGGGGAAACCATGTCAAATGCTTTGGAAAAGTCGAAGAGCAGTAGAATTGTAACCAATTTCCTGCTCATTCCCGTCCTGATGTCTTCTGTTAGTTTTATCATCGCAGTTTCAGTCGAGTAAAATTTCCTGAATCCTGTTTGCAGCGGGTCTAGGACCTCCCGCCCTTCCAGGTGTTCAGTGAGCTGAGCATGAACTATCTTCTCAAGCACCTTTAAAAAAAAGCACAGAAGCGCTATTGGGCGAAAGTCGGATGGGGTGGACGGCGCAGAGCACTTGTTTAAAGGTGTGATATGCGCTTTCTTCCAAAGGACCGGAAAAATCCTACTCAAGAGAGGGGCACTGAACCAGCATGTCACCTATGACTGGCAAAGCTCTTACTATCACACTATGCGGGATGCCATCCTCCCCCGCGCCTGAGAGGAGAAATGCTTTACCGAGAGAACGACATCGCTGAGTCTGACCTCTGAGAAAGTAAACCCCTCAGCGGACGCCGCCGCGATGACATCCTCCATGGCACGCACCTCATCAGTCCACGAAAATGACACACCCGCAAAGTGCACGTTGAGATCATGCGGCATGAGACCATTCAAGACCTCGGTTTTCCTAGGTAGGAGTCCAAGCTTGCGCAGCTCTTCCCAAACCCTGCTGTTGCCGAACGCTTCGAAGAGTCTATTCTGGTAAAAGAAGGCCTTGGCTTCATCAGATTTCGTTTGGGCTTCTTTGCGCACTTCAAGAAATTTGGATAAATGTTCCTTAGACCCTGTAAGTTTAAAGCGCCTGTATAACGCATCCCGTTTTTTAAAGAGTCTTTCCAGCTCAGCATCGATCCACGGAAGCTTTCCTCTACGAGGAGTGAAGGTCTTCAAGGGCGCAAGCGCATTAATAGCCTCCGCAAGATTGAAACTGAGCTGGCTAAGTGCAGAGTCAACGTCTGTCACGTCCGATTGAAATAATGACCAATCACACTTCCGCAGGAAGCTAGCCAGTTCGTCATTGGAAATGCTACTAAAGTGACGGTATTTAAAAGTATCACTGACAAATTCTTTGGTCGGTGCCCCAGACGTCACATTAATGATGTTATGATTATTGTGCAAAGGCGGAGGGTCATTTTCATAGATAATAATATTGTCACTATAGTCTACGAGCATAACGTCTATCCATGTGCTCGACACAAATGGGCTGTATTTGTGCATCGGACCATGCTGAACGATTTGAAGCGAAAGTTCTTTTGTTAGTTTTCGCATTCAATTTGCATCTGTGGAGTCTTTAAGGAAACCGCCATTCAAGTCTTCCATAATTATTTTTTGACTGTAGTTTATAGTGTATTTTTTCAGTAAAGTTAACATATCAGAATCTTTCCATGAGATGCCTGGAGGCCGGTATATAACAGCTATGAAAATAGGTGGGGAGCCACCCTGCTGTAGCGTGACCATAATAAACTCAGGTGTGTGAGGCTCACCAGCACACGCCGTATCAGAACATTCAAGTATTGTAATTTTAAAATAATCACGCGCATACAGAGCAACCCCACCACCACTCAATTATCTGTCAAAATTTTATAACCAGGGACTCGAACGGCATCGTCACTTATGACTTCTCTCAGCTTGGTCTCCGCCACCCCAAAAAGATGATAAGTGGGACGATCTGCGAGGTACTGACGAAGGTGGTCAACGTGGCCTCGAAGAGAGGTCACATTGATAAACCCCGTCTTTAATGTGTCCCGTCCTCTAAACGGTCGGCCAGCCCTGCCAGCAGCTAGTCATTTTTTATTATTATTATTATTTCTAATAGGGCCAGTATTAACAGAGTTATTCAAATTTTGCAAATTCGACGGACAGCTAAGGTTGAATGGTATTTAGTGCTGGCAGGCCGTGCGTGAAGTTTACAGTTTTTGGATATAGTATTGAGATCAGAAGCACTGCAAAAAGTATACGCTCACTCTCCTTCGTTCATACGAACATAAAACCGACCACTTCGGTGCCAAATAAATCCAAAGCCAAGATTTCTGGCAATTAAATTTAGGTTTTGAAAATCTTTATAAGATTCTCGCTCTAGGTATTCATTAATAAATATCGAACGGTGTAATATGCGCCTGATTATGTCTTTATCAAGTTGAGAGAGGTTAATGTCTGCTAGATTTAAAGAAGTAAATTTGTGCTTTGCCTCAAGGACCTCACGCACAATAGACCTACTGGCCAATCGCACAAGCAAAGAAGGAGGATTTGTTTTAGAGGTTGCACCATTGAGTCAGCTGTGTTAGTATTGTTAGCTTCTGTGTTATTCGAATGTGATGTGACAATATTGGGCTTGGCACCATTTCCGGATTCCGATTTACTGCGTGAATAGTTAGTGCGCAGTTCAGTAACTTCAAGAATATCGCTCTTAACAAAGGACGGTAGGACCGTACAAAAAACAGCACACACCAGATCATCCGGCTGAATGCCTACTGCTGCACAATCGACAAAGCCGGAGATCACAAGTGTACCTCCACTGCCGACCTTCGTTTGTTTATTAAGTGGTCCGAAGATGGTACCTTTTGGTGGACGCGAATAATCATGTTGACGAAAAGAGCGGTTTCTCTTATGACTAACAGTTTTAAAGTGTGTAGTGTGATCAGCCAACTCGGACGGTGGGTCAGGAGTCCCCTCTTTGACAGCCGTCACCGGTGCATGAGTATTGACAATAGTATCTTTGTTGTTGAAAACAGTTACATTATTATTTTTAGATACATGTTTCCTATTATTGTTATGATTTAGACCTTTGTTAGTTTTCAAAAGATGTATTTCTTTTTTTAAATGAGTAACTTCATTACTTAAATCTGATATTTAGTTTTTTTGCATATCGTTTTCAGCAGTAAGCGACTTCAGCTGCGCTTGCATAAGATAATTTGACTAGAATATGATTTGCAGTGTTCAAGAATTTTAGATATAGAATCTGCTAAAGTCTGCATAATATTTAAAATAGATGGAATCGAGTTCAACTCTTTATGTATTAGGTTCATTTTTTACACTGCAGCAATAACCTTTTTGGAGCCACCGTTGAAGAGCTAATAAACACCGGTGACGGCTTCCAAATCTAAAAATTGCACCTCTGATAACGTATTGTCTTGCTTGCTCCTATAGCTATAGATGTAATCATAGACATCGTAATTGAGCACGATGTGTCCTCTCCCGGAATAGATGTTTCCTGGCTAGCCCCATCCAGCGTTGTATCGATTGGCGTCTTCTCAGACTGTAGTGTCTCGGCGGTGTTCCTGTTGCCAGGCAGAGGACTGACGTTGCCAGGGCCTCTGTTCGACTGAATGTGAGTCGACGCTGATGTCACACGACTTTTTGAGAGAGCAGAGCTCTCGTGTGTAGTGCGCGACTTAGTTGTGTGCGCAGCGCGCGAGTTCTTCACTGTGGCTCTCATCTCCTCCTTCGCTCTCATGCATTCCTGGCAGCGTAGCGCTTCATCCCTTCTGGCCTTTAAAGTTTCAAATTGTGGACTGAAATTTTTAGCCCAATCTTACGAGCCAAGTTGGAGGGTCCACCTGGTGGAAGTTTACACTTCAAGGAGTAAAAATATGATTAGATAAAGCTTGAAATGCGAGGAGCAGGTGGAAGGCGCTGCGGCCTGCTTACTTACCGGAAGTCGGAAATAATAGGCATTATATTCAAACTGTTGTATTTACTTTATACTTAATTTGTGCAATAATAAACTTTATCTATCTATCTATCTACGGGAGATGAGAATAAATGGGTAATTCTGTTAACTAGAATCGGAGAAAAGTCTGAAATGGTTTCAGGGTACCCGGTCGATAAAGTAGAGCAGTACGGCCGACTCTTAATGTATAAATCTAATATCCATAAAATCACTTTCCCGCCCTTGTATCGAAAATAACTATTAAAGTAGTTCTTGGATGAAATTTTATAAAATCAGCTAAAGCGATAATGATTAGTTAAAATGCGCTGAATTTATTGATATCATTATTTATACTGGTTACCGTGGAAAATTTCAAAATATTGGAACTTAAAGTAGAAAATTTTTAACACGGCTTCTTATGGGGCGGCGTATGAAAATCGTCTTTGTTGAACATTTACGAGCTATAATTGGTTTTTTCAATGATGCAAATATATTCGTATTGTAGGAAAAACCTTCCTCTTTCAAATGAAATTACGCGAAATGTATGTTACCGTGGAAAATATTGAAATATTTACTGACAAAACATGTAACTTTAGTTTTGCGAGGATATTGAAGAGAAGCTATATTGTTATCCCGCTCGAGTGCGCAATACTGATACAATAAACTGCCCTTTTTGGCTGGCCTCAATTTTCTAAAACTATTTCGCCATTCTTTCTTAGCTGTGTTTGACACGTTTTCATCCATATTTTTAAGAAAAACTGTACGTCGGCAACTTATACCAGACCTATATGTATGTATATTTGTGTCAGCTGTTCATGAATTCATTCATTGGAAAGTAGTCAAGTTGATGTATTTTAGTTTTAAATAACCGAAAAAGTGCAAAGCTTAGAATAATTATTGTGTAATTAGGTATTTAAAAAAAAGCTATCATTTTTAAGCCAGAAAATATAAAGGAATGTGTAAGATTATTTTTTGCTTGTGTTTAACTAAAGTTGTAAACAAGAAAGCCTCCTTAACAGTGAAAAGAAATAAATAAAGTTAATTTAACCTAACTTAAACTTACTTTCACCGATAAATGGTACATAAGAATCATCACTTTAAAACAATTGCTGAACTTAAATCTGATCTTTTATAACTGTTTCGAGTGTATATATATGATAAATAAAATCCAGTAAACAAATTGAAACCTATAAACAAACCCTAAAAGGAATTGATGGGCATGTATGATTTTGAGTCAATCGTTTTTGTATACGTGTCTTAGCCTAGAAGGTGCTCAGCTGGTAATCTTTTGGTTTGAGGTTCAAATCTTTTTTCTTTTACATTTATTGTCAATAAATTTTCAAATTCTTATAAAATTTCTTTCTAATGAAATATTTTTTTCAATTATTAATTAAATAAAAATAAATAGTTATAAAATTATTTTTTTATATAAAGATAAATAGATTAAATAAAATTTCCAAAATGAGTGTAAAATTGAATAAATATTTGTACATATGGAAGGAAAGTATCCTTATAGTATTATTGAATTTAAATAGATCGGTAAGTCAGATCTCCTAGGGTAATAAGACAATAGAATTAATTCACAAGTGGCGTCAGAATGACAATGTAAGCCACGAAGCGCACATGTAAAACTAACCAAGAATTATAAAAATAATTTGTAAAAGTAATCAAGAAACATAAATATAAATAATAACATTGAATGTTGTTTCTTTGTTATTACAGGTAGGATTAATAATTAGTTTAAGCTACTATATTGTATTTTTTGTATAAAATAATAAAATCTT
>JAPYZA010003331.1:0-24520 GCA_030522685.1 Eupelmus azureus | reverse complement strand
TAAACTGTATATTTAATATTTAAAACATACAATATACATATAGGAACAATAAATTAATCTTGAGGAAGCTACGTGCCAATGAATTGGCAGCGGTTTTTACTTGGATTATATAAAAGTTAAAAAACAAATAAAAAGTCGATAAAAAAATACTTACTACTTAATACTATAGAGACTAATATGATTTTGCTATTTTACATATATTTTTAAAAATATTTTATAAAAATATTTTATTAAAATTTACATCGAATTATCCACAGCATCTTTTTTATCTTGCAGAATTAGCACCATCAGTATAAAAAGTTTAAAATATAAACTTTTTAAGGTTCTAAAAATTCCATTTAACTTTATAATTAATGAAGAATAATGAAGCAAAAGGGCCATAAAAACATTTTCATGAAAAATTGAAGTGAAAAATGTATGATGCACACACGCGTGAAATTAATTACATTTAAATAATCCAATGTAATTTATTAATCATACAAATTTTATGCTTAATAACTTTTGTATTTGCTACGAAAAATTTATTTATTTAACCAGAAAAATTACATACATAAACATTATCCGACAACAAAAAATAATACTGTAATTAATGAATTTAAATTTTATTTAAAGAAAATCTTTATATGTGGTTCTGTTTTTATTTTTATTTAAAAAATGAAAAAAATATGTCGATATTTTACTTTTTCTGTATCCAATAATTCTTTTTGCGCATGATCTTTTGAACAACATTTCCACTATATCACTCAATTTGTTTTGATAAAATTCTATTCTATTTCTTTAACCAAACTCATTTCAATTTGACAAGACATATTTTTTCATTATGTTTTACATTATTTTTATTCCATTCACCTACCTACACAAATCATCTAAATTCACCTATTCTAACCGAAAACTTAAAAGATGCTGCATTACAATTAACCATCAAGCCCACAAAACATAAAAAATATCTCTCACTTCGCTTATAAAAATCTTGCATAAGAGTGAATGAACGAGAAGCGACAGTCGCGCGTGCGTCGCATCGTGGCACGATCACTCCGCGCTGTCTCAAGGTTGAAACGAGCCCACAGTGCCCCTTCCGTCCCGATATACCTCTCGCGATTTCATGCTCTGTACGTTCTCTCCTATTCATCGCTTTTTTGAGCAGGGAACTACGAGCGTGTAACCGGCCTCGTTTCCCTTTGTCTTCCCCGCGCTGTTTCTTCTGTACTTATATAGGGGACGCGATTTTCAGACGTGAATCTATGGAGCGCGGATCGCGGAGAGCGGAACTATATATTGAAAGATGGTTGGGCGGTTCAGTGTAGAGGAAGAAAAAAGGAGGATCGTGTAACAAGGTTAGGGAAGAAAAAAGTGAGACAAAAGTGTGCGCTTTTGTGTAAGGGCGAGGCGTGGAGAATGTAGGTTAAAAGGGAAGTGTGTATGTACGCGAAGGAATGATCAGTTTTAGGGAAAAAAGAGAGAAATTGCGATATTACCGGCGATGTATAAGAGGAGGCTAGCGCAGCTGAAGTCAAGAAAAGTAGCGAGGCTCAAGGACGCAAGCGGTTTTATAAAGGGATAAAGGGAGCTCCACAATGTTGCAATTCGAGTGGCTGATAAATTTTGAGTTTTTATTGTGGATAATTAAAAGATTTATTTTCGTAGATTTTTTTGTATAAGAAAGTGAATAACTATATACTAACTTAATAAAGTAAAAAATGATTAATTAAATAAATAACAAATACAAAATAGGGAACACAATTATTAATTAAATAATTTAAATAACGCCAGTTGATTAATGTTTCGAAGTTTTTAATAATATTGACAAAGAAGAGACTAGAACGTTAACGTCAATGTGTTTTAGTTAAATTTAATTATTCTAATATTAGCTGGTTTGAATGTAGATAATATTTTTAAAACCTTACCGGTATCTATTTCTTAAAGTTTTTGTATCCTTTTTCTTATTTTCTTCTACGTATAAAACGTAACAAAACTTTATATTTGAAAATTTGTTCTTTTTAACTGACAATTTTTCCTGTACTTCACATTGTGAAAATCCCCAAATCAGAGAAGATTTTAAAATCTAAAGAACGAAAGAAACAAAATTAAAAGTTATAAAACAAAAAGGACGTCAAGGTACAAAGGCCAGCGAAAAAATAGAGCACGAAGATGCGAATAAACATAAAATACAAAATATAAAACTGATTAAGAGAGGAGACGAAGACGGCCAAGAAATATGAGAAAAGGATAAAAAAAAGAAGGGCGAAATCGAGAGTGGATAATAAAAAGCAGACTGTCGTGGAAGAATAGGTGAAGGGAGAGGCGCAAAAGGGGAGGCTTTTCTCGGCTGGGTCGAAACCTCGTTGAACGACGCTTTGTGCCAGTTTGGCTTGGCATATAGAAGAGGAAATGCTCGCTGACGTGAACAAGCAAGGGAAGATGCAAAAGTGTGCGTACGCTTGTGCACCTATATATGAGTTAACGTGTGTGTGAATAAGAGTAGGAGAGAAGCGAGACATGTGGAAGAGAAACGTACCTGTAATGCAAGAATAAAAGAAAGATGGAGAGAAACATTTAGGGGACAAAGAGGAAAGAAGCGCGTCTCTTGTCAGCAAGATATGCGTATATATGCCATCTTACACACGAGTATGGCATAAATACATTCGAGTTAGACGTAGGTGAATGCGATTCTGTCAATTCCTTTACGTTGTGAGTTTCCTAAGATGGATCCACGTTCAAAGGTTTGAGACACGGATGTGTTCTGTGTATAGTGTGTGAATGTGTGAGTATGTGTGTGTGTGGGTGGGTGTGCGTGCTGTATGTATGCGTATGTAGGTGTGTACACTCGACTATGCACATGTCAAACTACTTAGCAAACGTTAATGCATTGACATCTTATTTCGATGTAAGTTAGGTATCTTGCAATTGCATATATTCGGTGCCATTGTTTATGATGATTTACATATGTTTTATAAGACCGAATTTGTCTTGATAATTAACAACAAGTATTGTATGTTTTTTTTTAGATAAGGGGTAATTGTATAAGGTAGTGTTCATATTACTAAGCCTATTTTACATTAAAGATGAGTGGTATTCTAAATTATTTTATTTAAACGTATTAACCATAAAACATAAAAGAAATAAAATAATCCATATTTTTAATTTTTCATTAATTTTGATATAATTACTTTTGCTCAAACCACGTTAATCCCCAGATTAAGTACCAACAAAATAATTCTGGGAATATTTATTGGACAAAATTTTGTTAATCCCCAGATTAAGTGCCAACAAAATAATTCTGGGAATATTTATTGAACAAAATTTTGTCTTGAGATACCGCTACCTAAGATAATCCCCCTGACATAATTTTAAAATAACGGTTTATGTTAAGAAGTAATTAATAATTTGACCTCCAATAATAAGACAAGTCCATATCTATCAATTTGCATATCAACAAACATCTTTATTATAAATAAACAAATGAATATATAAAAGAAGAAGGATGTACATTTTCATACTACAAGAGTTTGATCTTTGTCGTCATATAAATATTTTTATTAGTTGTTCAAAATAAACATTTCCCATCTTACATATTCGACTAATGTATATAATTTATAAATTCAATCTTACAAACAATTATAAATTAGTTAATCTAACTTGAATATTTGATAATAATAAATTTATTATTACCATAAACCTTCTTTGTGTTATTCTTTAACATTATTATTAAAAGGCTCATGTTTCTTTGTTGGTAATTTGTTTACAGTATCAATAAGACTCCTTTTCAAAGCGCCTATCCGAAGGGGAACTGGTTTCATCCGCGAATTATTCAAACCCAAACGCTTCTTCCTACTCTCATTAGTAATCAACAATAGAAGTGCTATCTTTTCGTACTTTTTCTCATTACAAAGGTCATACAAATGTACACCTTTAAACGTTGAATCTTCAATTGAGGCTCCATATTTTAACGGATATTGAACAATTGCTGAATTGTTATTTGTCACTGCTATATATAAAGGAGTTTTTTCATAATGTCTTTTGCCTGGGTTAGCGTTAGCTCCATGTATCAGTAACATATTTACAAGTCTACCTGAATTTATGTGAACAGCAAGGTCCAAAGGCGTCAGATTATCGTGTGATACTGCGTTTACATCTGCCTTGTTTTCGATGAGCAGTTTTGCAATTATTTTATGATCATAAAAAACAGCTGCGTGTAAAGGCGTGCAACCAGTGTGTTGGTCCTTTGAATTAACATTTACTCCTGATTTTAGAAGTTCTTGAACGAGTTTCTCATTTCCTTTTATAACAGCATCTTTGAGTGGGCAAGGTTTGAAGTGAGCCATCGTAACAATATAATAATAAAATATTTTTTACTTATTTGTATAATTGTGTGTACAGTAGATGTCTGAGATCAATTTCAAGTGGACGAAGAGAGAAGTAGTTTAAAACTAATTGCAACATTCTGTTTAGTCGGCTTTAAGTACCCAGTTGAGAATAACTAATTAAAAGGGATTTACTCCTGGGGGGGGTGGGGGGGGGGGGGGGGGGGGGGGTGGGGGGGGTGGTCTATACTTTTCGTATTGATAATAGTAAATTTAAGAAAGGACAATATTCTATGGAATCTAAAAATCTCTTTTACAAAAACCATTTGATAATAATTCTATAATATTACCTAAGGTAATCGGCAAAGCTTTATCAAATTTCCATGACAATGGAGTTTTAACATAGTCCGTAGTTTTCGGAGGAGGGGGGGGGGGATATTTTTTCAGAATGATAAATTTTCAGATGGGTATTTTATACAAATTTAAAAACCTCTAATTTAAATTTTCGGGTGTCGAATTTGAATTTTGTCTAATAGTAATAGAATGATAATATTTAAGAAATGATTATTTTTATATTAATTAAATTATGAATATACAAATACAGAATCTAAAAAATCAGAATAAAAGAGAAAAAAATATAGAATCTAAAAGATTATAAAAAATATATTTCAAAAATACATAAAATAATAATGTCAAATAATCGATTTTTCGTAATTTTTGACATGTTGTAAAATAGCCTTTCTGTTACTAATATTAGTATAGATTGTACAATCAAATCTGTCGAATATTTAATTTTCCTATTTCTAATATAATGCAATCTATATTTATTTTTCTGAAGATATACCCATCTGAAAATTTATCATTCTGAAAAAATACCCCCCCCCCCCCCAACAGACATCAACCCCAGCCCTCCCACCCTAAAAACACACATTCTATAGAAGACTTCAACAACCTATATTTATTGACGATTAGGGGTTATCGGGATAAAGCGCCACCTAGTACCCTATGTGTCGGACGTTTAGAATAAGCTGTGATTATTTGATGTACACTTGGTCATAATTCTATCTCAGCAATGTTAATTTGAATTTTTGAATTTTTTTAAGCTTATTCATGACTCATTTTGCCGTGAGAGAGAATGAGATAGAGAGTTTTTTTTTATAACCTTACTTCCAAAATTCAAATGTTCATACTGATACTTTTTTACTTGTTAAGAAAATACTTAATTTATTTTTTAATGAAATATCTTCATTATATTTTTAATAAAGATTAATTTTAAAAGAAAATAAACACCATAAAGAAAATAAAAAATTAAAAAAAAAGTTTCTAGTTCTTCTGAGAAAGATAATCTTAAGAATATTACCTTACTTATTATTTTGTTCAAAAGCTTTACGCTCAATTAAAATTACATAATGACAAATATCAAATTCGTTAACTTAATGCAACATTCACGCAAGTAACGATATGCAATATGTATACAATAGACGGTTATCCTTATACAGAAAAAGAAAAAAAAGGAGAAAGGAACTTCAACGACGCCTTAAGCGCGAGTGGTAAAGGGTATATCCAAATAAAAGTAGTAAGGGAGAAGAAAGAGCGGCGCAGAGGGTTGACTCTACAGGGCAAGAAGCTCGCAGTGTTTAAAAAATGTAGGCTCCATTTCTGGAAAAAAACCAGCGCGGATGCGACAGGGGTGAATCAAGAATTTCTCCCGGGATGGGGTGGCAACGATCGTTATTTTCTTCTCTTCTTCTTCGTTTCCCTTCTTCTCTTTCGCTCTCATTCATTGGGAAGTGCTCTTGCAAGCCAGCCAGTGATATTTTCCTTATCACGGCTTCGCCTGCTCGCTAGCCTATCCCTCGCTCTGTTTCTAATTCTCTCATTTTCTATTTTTAACCCTAGGCGCAGATTGCATGGCCTGAGAGCTATTAAAAGTTGACTCTCTGAGCGAACGGTGATCCTTAATTTTTGATGTCGCAGTTTCGCCCGCTGCTCCGAATTGCGCGGACGCGTGGGTCGGGTGAAAAGAGATTCATTTAGCCGAAATAGCATGCATTTTTCTAAGGGGAATTGGTGTTTTGCCTGGTGTATAATTTAAGGCGATTTACCTTTATTATCAAGGAATGCTATGTTGTTCTGCTTTCGAAAAAATAAATCCTTAATTATTGTCAAAGCTGAATAATTTTTTTACAAACTTATTACATTTTAATATAGTTTTAGAATACATTGAAAAAAAGCTTACGACTGCCGACCGAATTAGAAATCACCGATTTCGTATTTCAAAAAGAAGTAATAAAACCACACTTATATTTTTAACTTCACATTCGCCAAGAATACCTCAACCAGTTTTCAAGAAGTAAATGCACGCAAGAAAAAAAGTCGAAAGTCACGGGCAGAAAAGTCGGCGGTTCTTCGTCAAAGCAAGCTGTCGCAATAAACAGCCCGGCCTCCTCGACAATTACGCCAAATAAACACATTCGCCTCTCGGAGCAGACGCTTCCACTGCGCGACGCACTCGCGTCCCTGCCCTTTTTCATTTTCGCATTCACTCTTTCTCTCGTTCCCCGCCTTTCCTCGCCCACTCGTCGACCCTCGCCGCCGATACGAAATCCTCAGGCCTCATTCACCGACTCTCAAGGTCCCACGACGCGCTTCTCTCTCTCTCTCTCTCTCTCTCTCTCTCTCTTTCTCTCCTTCTCATTCTCTCTTTCTATACATATGCGTGCAGCGAATGATCCCCCAAGCCGAAAGCCAAACGGCGTTGAAGGCCCATATAACCCTTCCTCGTTTTTTGCCTTTGAAGCCCCTTTACTCTTTTCCGCGAGATGCATTATGCGGCATGTACAGAAGAGAGCAAAAAAATCAAAGTTCCAAGTACGCCGTGCGTGGCCTTTTTTCCTTTAATCCTTTCTTCTCGGTCGTTTTTTGACTAGCGTCGCGTTCGTATGAACGCGTGGGTGAAATTAGAAAGGGGCGTGGCTTGCGTGTGTGACTATGCGTGCTGTATCGAAAAAGGATTCGGTTGGCTGTGTAGGCGCCTAAAGTGAGACAGAGAGAGAAAGAGAGAATTATTCGCAGCGGAAAATAATAATGTGCGCGGAACACGAATGTGCGGTGTTGTAGGTGTATGGGATCGTGTCGTACTGGATCGATTTTTGCCAACCTATGAATATTTCATATTTTTCTGTGAAAAAAAGTTGTACGACGGTTCTATTAGTGCGGTCTGGATTATTCATCATTGATTTTTAAAATGCAGAACTTTTTTGAAAAAAAAAGGTCGAGATGATTAAAAAATATATGCGAATGAAACAATCAATAAAAGTTGAAATTTCTATCTTTTTTTTTATATAAGGTTTGGGACAACTGTATACGTTGTCATACATTTTTTATTTGTTGTATAAAAGTTATCGTAAAAAATTGTAATTTTTTATGAATTTTTATCCAATTACTGCACACAACTTGCGCTTTCATTCAGCCAATAAAAAAATATTAAAATATTGATATAATTTTCATAATATTATCACTTAGCGAAAGATACGATTATCGTTTGATATGTTTGCCGCTCATTATTATGACAATATTATTTTTATGATAAACTTTTTTTATTTAATAAGTAAATTATTAAGGCAGACTTTCTGCTTCATAATACATTCATAAATTGTGCCGGTTTTACAAAGACATAAAGAATAAAGTTTTTAAGTTATAAAGTTATAATTCATGGATATTTCATTCATTTTAAACGATTGCATTATCCACGGTTCAGAAGTCATTAATGTCGAATCCGTCAGGAAACCTTTTTTGTTCCTTGCCCTCAAACTAGATCATAACATATTACTACTTTCAACATTTTATTTATCATTAATAATAAATTTAACATTAATAAATTAGAAAATATTACAAATTGTTATATCATAAAATAATATTGAAGATTAGCTAGTGATCAAATACCGCAGCTATTGAAGATTTCCTAGAATCAACCATATTGATGGATCTCCATGAATGTAGTACAACATCAGACGACTATTGATGACGGAAGGATGCCCCATTGGTTACCGACTTGCTATATTACCTGTCCTTGTCATCTTACTGTGTAGCTCCAACTACCTCTATTACAAAACCACAAAGCTATTTCCAATTACAAACCCATACGGAATGTATTTCAGAATCTTTCCTCCCTAATTGATACCTCACCAGACGCGAAATTCGCACTAATCAGCCCGAAAATTAAATTCAACCTGACATCTTGAATAACAAACTGGGCCACTTTAAATTTCTCCCCCCGTCAGCTAAATCCCGCGTTTTACCTCATCAAATTCAGGGAAAATTACAAGCCCGCGAGTTTTCTTTCTTCCATTCCGGGCACCTCAGCGCTTTAACGCCTCGAGTTCTCGCGCACCCTCATATCTCACGCGACGGCGACGCGACGCTAAACGCCGCTTTCAGCCGCGCGAATTAAGATTTATCGCGAGAGAGAGAGAGAGAGAGAGAGAGTGAGAGGATCGCGGAAACGCGCCGCGGAGACACATCGTTGAGGATCGATGAAGCGCTGAGCGCACCAGGGAGCTCGTGCTATTTCGTTCGCACAGAGCGGCCCTTTTGGATGAATCGGGCTTATACATTGGGGAATTTTATAGGAAGGGTATAAATAGGCTGGGCGAGCGTTGGCCGGATTTGGTGACCCGGAAAATTTTTGGAAATGCGATTGGTAAAGGTAGAGGATCAGCCTGGTCATTTCTTTGGTCTCTATTTTCGAGTAAAGAGGTATGGTTGATAAGAAGTCTTTGAGAACTTAGCAGCTCTGATAGTACTATTTATTTTTTTATAAGTATTTGCATTTGTTGTGTTCAAGGCTTTTATTCTGTGTCGTATTGGATACGATAGTAATATTTTCATGTTTTGGCACTATTCATTTATTCGGCATTTGTCTTCTGGACATTAGAGTATCAAGTGCAGCATGCTCTCAAGCAAGTGGTATTATTAACTGCAGGTCTCGGCCCGTAACTTAACCAGATTCCAATTCTAGCTCTTCATGTCATCGCCAGAAATTGAGGTTCCAAAATGACAAGCAATTTCTTATACTCGCATGAGCTTTGTGAAGAAATAATTCAAGGCTTCAGAAAAAGATTTTTATTTACATTCTAAATTAAGTTATAATCAAGAAGTAGAATTTTTTGCGAATATCCTGAATGACTTTATAGCATTCATTTATAAAATTACTCTTTTGAAAATTAAATGAAAAAGAAAATCATATTTTTATATTAATTAACACGTGCATTGGCAAGATGAAATTCGCGTCGTTGCCGTGAATGCTGCATTCACGCCACCCAATGTTGGTTCTTTGTTCGTAGATCGTTGAGAAAAGTACCTTCAAGATCGAGCGCGCATCTCTTGTTGGCACATCAATTAATTAGCGAAGGGTCAACCTGGTAGGTTAAAAAAAAAGTAGTAGGAATGAGTCTATTGTAAGACTTCTACTTTCAAAATTATTAACTTTTTCAAAAGTGAAATATGTATTCTCTTCAAAATAATTATTTATTAAAATTTTAAAAATAGTTTCGAATATAATGACAGTAAATTATTGTTGTAACAAGAGAAGTTTTGTCATTGTTTAATATTTTCTCATACAAAAATACTCTAAAGTAGAATTATGACTTCAATTATAAGATAGAATTACTACTGCATGACATTCACAGCCCAGATGCTAATATTAACTTAATATATGCGTTACTGAGATCACAATTAAAGATATAAAAGAGCGCTGAGCATGGGCATCATACATTCTTGCTAATGTTTAAAACATGAATTATCTCATAAACTCTTTGTACTTAGCTACAATTTGGCCTTTACAAGTAGAAAAACATAATTTTTTTTACATCTTTTAAATTATTATCATTTCGTTTTTTATTTCTTTTGTTAACGCACAATGACTTAAATTCCAATTATTTCAGTTTATGCACCTACTCTCCCAGTCCGCTAAACGTAACTTGACTTCAAACTCCACTCTCACCAATACTTCTCCAACAACCCTCCATCCACCAAGCATCACACCACCCTTCGCGAAATCCCCCAGCCGATTACTTCACCGTCTCCTCAAAAGCCTTATAAATCCTCCATCCACGAGCACCTCCATCTAATCCACACCGACTGTCTTAGAAGCGCAACACTGTAACCGTCTCCATCCAGAAAATAGCCTTATCATCTCCCAGCCGGAGAGCCATGCATTTTCTCCCAGGCGCGCCTACGCCTCGCAGAAGAGGGACGACAGCAGCAGGGCGGCGGCGTATAATAATTTCTCGCGGGGCAGCTCGAGCAATTATACGTGCGCGCGCTCGCGACATAATTAAGGACGGGCTCAAGCCCGACGACTTGTTGCGGTCGATGCGGGCGCGCTTCACAACCAAATTGGGCTCCTCGCCAACTCAGCCGCGAGCCAGTTTTGCACGGCTGTTTGACTCGCCGATAGCTAATGCGACTGGATAGCACACTGCTAAACAGGCAGGGTATACTTTTGCATTTCCTTGCCTCCTCCTCATCCCGCGCATTAATTACGTTTAATTGAATTACTCTGTCTGCGGGGCCTGGGAAAAGCGCACGTCGAGTTGTATGCGCGCGTTCTTGTGGTTTTCAGATGGGAGGGATGGGAGAGGGTTTTTTATCTTTGCTTTTGGACGAGTGCGGAACGTAGTTGCATGACGATGTAGATTTGCGCGCGCTTGGGTGGCTCGATAGACGGACAGTAATGACATTGTTGCCTTATCGCCGAGCGTTAGATATGAAACGTGCATTAGGCTGATAAGTCGAATAGATATTAATAAATTCTTGATGGATAGCTTTTGTTGTTATAAAAAAAAACAGATTTTAACAGTAGACGATTTATAAATAGTCAAGAGAATTACGAAAATGAATACATAAAAAATGTGAAGTTGTAGAATAGAAAAGAAAAATTAATATGATAATAAATGATAAGTTTAATAGGTCTAATATATACATATTTTTATAAATTTTCATTCACTGATAATGTTAATAAGTAAAGATAATTATTTTCTGGAAAAAAGTTTATGAGCAAGATTTTTTATTAAAAGTCGTAATAGTATGATGAACTTCCAAAATACACATACATCCTTTAAGATATAGCTGTATAACACTTGCACTAATTTTGTTTATACTTAAACAGTTGTCTATTTATTATTATTTTATGAGCTGAGCGCCCTAGATATTACAATTATGAAGCCAATGTACCCATTCAATTTATTTTAAAAACTAATAATTTCAACAAAAACCTGGAAATACAAGATCGTCTAATTTTCAGAATAAATGCTTTTTTGCTACAAGGTTTGAACATTTTCCTAGGTTTTTAGTCGCTTTATGGTTTTTAGCATCATACGGCTCCGAGATCCCGTTAAATTGAGTTTATTTTATAAGTAATCTTGTTCAAAACTGGATCGTTGGTTTACATTTTATGGATCAAGATTAAATACTTTCATATTCGTTCTTCGCAGCTAGATAAAGAGACTATTTGCACTCGTAACAAATAGAAACCAGAAAAAGAACTTTTTAGGCTAAAGTACTCACAAAATTGGACCACCAGCTCAGACAATGAGCCTTCAAAATTGGTTTCTTAATTGTTTGTGATATTTCATTTATTTCATTTTTAAGTAGCTTCAGAAAAAAATACCTCCTTTAAAGCAAGTAATTTTTATACTTTTTTCATAAAGCAATTATTTCACTGATATAGTTCATGAAAATAATAATTTTAAATCCGTATACCATTTTTCATATCTCATATTCAAAATTCGCACGAGAATAGAATATCTTTTTCTGAACAAACGCAACGCAAGAAGGCTGGCTTTGACTTGAAAAAAGATTGCAATCGAGCTGCGTTCAAAGACACGCACGAGTCTTCGGCTGTTGAGACGAGCAAATTCCGCTCGGATAGCCGTGTCGTATGGTTAAACAATTCCATCTGACATTTCGTATCGCTGCGCGGTTGCGCAAAGCATGGAATATCATCTGAATCCGGAAACACGAGAATGCGCGCACTCGATCCACCACGCGGCGCGTTGCCTACAGGAGAAAAGCTTTGTCTTTGGAAACAGAAGAAGAGAAAAAGGTGAGACGAAAAAACCATGGGCGGATGCTTTGATCTTCCGGTTTCCTCTATAAGCCTGTCGATCTATCTGGGAAACTTTTCCTCTTTGTCGGCGCTGTGACATTGACAGTCGTTGAGAGTACATCCGCGTATTTTCTTAATTTTTTTAAGAGCTAGTCCTGCTGTCTTACTTAGAAATCATTTTGTGCGTCTGCCAGAGTCGTTCGGTGTTTTGATTTCCTAAACACGAAATGGATTCTGCAAGCGATTGAAGTAAAATAATATTCAAATTATTGGACTATATTTTTGTTACTTAAATTATGTAAAATATGAAAATTCTAAAATAAATAAATGAAAAATGTCTTCCAAATTTATAATACTTAAATAAAGTTTTAATAATCGCTTCCCGATTAGTGTTTCGATTTTTCTTTTTTATTTTTTTTTTATTGTATTTTAGATATAAAATAAATTGAAAAAATGATAATTTAGAAAACGATTAAATTTTTTACTTTAAAAACTTAATTTTTATACGGATTACCTTATTTTATAAAGCTTAAAGACAAATTAAGCAATTTAATCTACAATGATTATTTAAAGATCCAAATTGTGGTAATTATCCTAAGTAAATAATATCAAACTTTGTGTGCACTTAATTAACCAAAAAGTTTGTAGTAGAGAAATATTCACTTAGACTTCATTTTGCTAATAGTTTCTTTATTAGAACGAAATGATGTAATTTACATTTAAAACATCTTGATTGAAGTCATAAAATTAACAATGTTAAAATTCAAACTTTATTGTATAATTATTAATTCTATATTATTAAAACATTATAAGTTTTATGATAAAATTGGACTCTACTAAAATGTGAAAAAGTTTTAAAAGGCTTAATATTTTTTATGATTTTCCATGTGATTTTTTGTTAACAATAAAAATTTCGACATTGGATTATATCGTGCAATTAAAATCTCGATTAACTTGCCATATAATTAAAAGAGCAAATTTAAACCTGCGTAGTAATTCCACTGATTTATTTACAGAGACGAAATAAGATGTTCAATCCAGAGGGAATCTCATAGCAGGTGTCTAATTGAAAAAAAAAACGAGACTATAAAGTTACCCGCCTTTAATTTATAATAGAACCAATAAGTTTGAAGGTCGAGAGATAACTAGGGCATGCGACGATTGTTTTCTTAACGAGGTTCCCTGGGTATACTATCACCTAGAAAGACGACCCAAGGATCGATAATTGAAACTTCACTCATCTTCTCTTAGGTCTTACTTTTACTCTACTTTCTCCTGTCTTTTATACAATTTTTTTTCACATTTTTTTTAAAGTACTAACAATTTTTATGTCACTGTTCATTCTGAAATATTTGTGTTAAGATATGTAAACTGAAAGGCAATAAAGCCTTGTATTATCCTGCAACACACAGACTTTTGGAGAAGTGAGTGTTTAAAATGTTTAGTCAAGTAGAGGTAAAAGCAAATCTTTGTCATCTCCTTCTTATTAAATAATGCTAATAGCAATAAATTAAAATCTAATTCTATTTCATATCTTCAATACCTTCCATAAGTAAACTTCAATGTAAAATCCATCAATCACACTATGCCAAACCCTATTGCAACTATAAAATCTTCAAAAATCCTTCAAGTCCTAAATACACTTATTCATCCTTAACTCAATCCGTCAACATTCGACCATCCGTTTGTCGTCACTCTCACACATCCTGCATCATCCCCTTATTTACACTCGATCTCTCCTGCAGCTCTGGAAATCAATTTCCTCTCGATGCTCCCATCCCCGGCAACCCCGATCGCTCATACTATCGATGATTTTTTTTCTCTCTCAACCCCGAGGGGCGATTCTTTTCGTCCTTTCCTCGAATCTTCACCGAATCGGAAGAAGTGCCATTCTCTGACCGTTCGGCCGCTCGTTCTCAAGCGTGTCGGATGCTCCAGCTACGTGCTATATAAGGATTATTTTATCTCGATGTTGCGGTCGGACTCTCGGCGATTTACTACTGCTGGGCAGCGTGTGAGTGTTCGCCAGATTTATCGAGCCACTCTGCAGAATGAACGTTTATTGGCTTGACGCCGAGCCGACGATTCGCCGTGCGCGCAGCAAGAGTGGGCTCGCCTACGAGTGAAGTGGCCCATACATGTGCAGCACTTGGCCCTGGAGATGATCGTAAAACGAATGTAGTATTCCCTCTGCCCTATTGTCCGCTGAGAGAGTTCACTTCCGGGATCTTATTTCGATTAAGATTTAATGGTTGTCGAAGCTAATGTTTTTCTTCTGCATTTCCTCGCTTTGATGGAAGAGGAAAAGGTTGTACTGAATTTAGAATCAATTTGATTGAATCCTAAAGACCTTTACATACGATATTAGTTGATGATGATCATGAAACTATTGGGAAACTTTAGGATACTCAATATTCATCCTTTCTTTATTAACGATGAAAAGGATAAATTAAGTTTTAAGTTTTTAATATAAAATACTTCCTCTACTGAGATTTATTTATATTATTTTGATACTATATAATTGCATGCATTTGAAAGTGTATCATAAACGCATACTAAAAAATATAGGTACACAAGAAAAGACATATTGAGTATTTTACCTGCGAATCGTGCTACCTGAATCGTTATAACTGCTAAAACTAAGAGTACCGTTTAGTATGATGTATTGTAAAAATATTTTGATAATTTCAGATTGGTTCAAGAACTGTCATAATCTTAAGTTTGGGATATTCCAATATATAGACTAGTACTAAATTTTTGCAGGTACGTTATTCTCATAATTATGAAATTTTAGTAGCTTATTATTTTGGTTGTAAAAATTATCATAGCTTTTTAAGCGGCGAGAACCACTAATTTTAATCTATCCTCAATTGTTTTTAAATATTTTATCGAGTGAAACATGTCATTTAATAATCGAATTCTGTTGCGTATCCGTAGTAGTATATACTCTAGAAATGTAGAGACTTCAGTTATTGATTACAATTAGATATTGAATTGCATAACAACTATTAGTACAATAATGAATAACTGCCATCATATCTCAGATAATTTTATTGATTTTCCTTTGATATAATTTCCTCTAAAAACGCATTTATAAATTATCAGCATTTTGATCCCACAAATCCAATTGATACAACTACAAATAAAGACTGGTCATTTGCAACAAACTCATCCTACTCTCAGCCCGTAATGCCGTCCTCGAGCTCGCCGCAGGCAAAAACATGCGATGTATCGTCTAAAGCTCACCTCTCCAAAAGCTCGACAGTCTCGAACTCGCGCAACGCATGACAGCGCGTGGGAGAAAGAGTAGGCCGTCACCGTCGAGTTTAAAGTGTCCTAAACCGCATCGTTACCCACCGATGCACGTCAGCTACCATCACACACCGCGGGTGGCCGAGGTATACCCGCAAGTTCGCATTCACGCGACTCCCCGGCCAAGCGTTGGCTGGACCTGACACGTCGACACCGAGACAACTTGGAATTCGCCAGGTCCGCTTGATATGTTTGTTAAACAATGAGGGTACATTTTCGCGATTTTAAAGTGGCCGGGTTACTAAGAGTCGTGAAGGGATGGACGATTTTTGATTAGCCAGAGGGGAACTTTATGTTTGGTTATATTGTTGTGAACTTTATGGCTGGTAAGTAAATTTGGTTAATGGACATTAGTAGTGAAATTATTTAAAGGCGGAACATTCATTATAGATTACTTCGGCTTATAGCAAATGTAAATATGGAAGTTTATATACATACAAACAAGTTCCTTTCATTTCATTTAGATAAAAGCATACGAATAAAAAAATGTTAATACCATGTATTTTTCAAAATAACGAGTATACATTCATATTTTTTAATGTTGCCTTCTGCTAATTACAGTGAAAAATTCTTAAAATACATATTACTTTAAATGGTTCCATAATATTCTTTATTAATTTGACCTAATTCGACTCGAAATGCTCGATATTACATACAAGCGGATTAAATTTCGCATCGCTTTAGCGGAAAATTTCCTCGTTTATCAACTAATGATTTCACCAGAAAGGGAATTTGATACGAACACTTATTGAAAGCGTGAGCAAATAAATTATTTTCTCACTATATCAGCAATATTCCATCTACCAATACAAAAAATTTCGAAAAACTTGTAAAAACTTTTATCGAGATTCGTAAATAACTACACCAAACGCCAGTTCTCCTTTTAACACGAAAATTACCCTTAGAGTGATAATATCACGTGACGATTTCAACAGAGAATTCCCAATTCGAAGAAAAATGTTTTGTGTTACTATCTCGAGATCTACACTCTAATTGATCCCTGTAGAGTAATCTTCGATATCGCAGAACCGAGATCACTACACAAAACACACCCACTACTTGTGCGTTATTATCACGGCGATGATTGATAAGTTGAATTGTTGCGCATGGACAAAGAAGACAAATACAGGGGCAACTCTGACAAACGCGTAACTAAAATAATAGCAACAATAATTACAGTAATAACACTCGACCGATTTCGATCGTTCATTAATGCGAACGCGCGGGCTTGTCAGATTCAGACATAATCCGTACTTCTGAATTCAAACTCGTTAGAGGTCCTAAATAATGTTCCATTTCGATATGCAAAGCGATCGTTGATGAAGCACCAGCAGCGAATTATCGCATAGTTTTGACGTGCTGCATCGCACAAAACTAATGCGGGCGAATTATGCGAGATGTACTATCTGATTGATGTTAGTATATTTCTATGATTTTTTAAAAAGCTTGATAATTGCTGCATTAGATAATGGATTTTTTGAAAATTCAAAACGGAACTCCAAAACTGTGAAACGTTGTTTTTATATTAGTGCTATTTCTGGAAATGACAGACGTGAACATGATAACCTAATTCGAATATGAAATTTATTCAGATTAATCCGTATACCGACATTGTCGATTTTCGGCATTCTAATACAATCTTTGTGTCTGAATACATAATCCAAATACGTTTCTTACCAATAAATTAAAAATTCAATAGGGCTAATATTCAAGGCGCAATACAACGATATCCCATTCATAACTGCTGCACAAAGCAATTACATTCAGAAACAATTTTTTCCTGCCGTTAGTTTCTCCAAATAAAACCATGATATATTTAGATACCCAAATTCACCACCCGCTCGCGTCTTTCACGTGACACTAACCACTCGACGATAAATCAGTACTCCTCCCTCGCGGGTAAAATAACCCAAAAATAACGGGGCGTCGTCACGTCTCGTGCATGCGTTCGTCAAATTGGCCTCGTGTCGGCGATATCGAAGCCCCCCCCCCCTACTCGTCGTCCCGCACGAGAAGGACGCGGGAGCAGCTGCTTTGTAGGCACGACGTGTATCTACAAGTTTGCTCGAGATAAGCACTGAATGAATTCGCTTATTGAATTTTCTGCGCGCTCCCTTGAGTCCCGACTTGGGCTTGCCATTGTGCTCCGGCTGGGTACGCGGTATCAACCCTCCCGTGCTCTCATTATCTTTTTACTGGTATATGTCGTTCTTTTGACGCTGTTTTTTTGTTTTATCTGTAGTAACATCGGGTTTTACGGTTTTTGTCCCGGATTTGTTGGTGTTTTTTTTTCTTTGCGATATACAGATTGTATGAAATGTTTGGAGTATTGTTTTTATTTTTGAAGCGAGGGACGTGGCCGAATGAAAGATAATTACAAGTTTACTTCGATTAGAAGATAAATGCGTTGTTAAAAATATATGGAAATGATAAAATAGAAAAGACAACCTGTGATGGAAAATCCCCAATATCCACGTGAATTTAGAAATTTCAATTAGTAATGTTTAAACATTTCCAAAGTATCTGACCTGATGTTCCAAAATACTTTATCAGCTATTCAACACCATCATATCTGGAGTACCGAGACTGACCGAAATCATTTCTCTGGAAATAAATCACTTATAAAATATCGATTATCGGTGTATCTGTATCCATAAAAAGAAGATTCAGGTCCTATCAGGTCCTTTTATAGCACCCTTATAGTTCATCTCCCGGCGTAACTCCCACCCTCGCGCCTAGTCACAATTCATTTCTCTTTAGTGCTATCCGACCCTCGAAATTTAGCGGAGTTATGATTATTGCATATAACGTCAATCCGGCCTACATAACTGCTCGCGCATTATATTGAGAGTTCCCCTCGGGCAATAATGGGAGGTCGTGACGCACATTCGCGCACGGGGAAACTGGCTGTACGTATAGCGTACATCGTAATGCCCCCCTCCCTTTCAGGGTGATCGAGCGCGGAGAGATCCGCGAAGCGAAAAATATCGATTGAAACGCGAGTTTGTGGGGGGTGTTAATTAAAGTAAGGATGGTAAATCTGATGTTTTTGGGCTTTGAATGGTAAAGGGTTTTGGATAGAAAGACTTTTTTTTATGTTTAATGTTGCTGAATGATGTCGGAATACTATTGGAGTTACACGAAAGCGGTGGCAGAATTCCGCTGTGTTTGACATCGTCGGGTCGCGGTTTGTTTGATTTCTCTCTTTGATGGTAATCGTATAGGTAATGGTTTGATTTTGTTTAAAAAGCATGCTTAAGAATTTATACATTTATATTGGTTTTTTTAAGCTCATTTGCTATGCTTATCAAGTACTGGTGGTCTTTTTTTAATTAAATTGTATATTTTTCTTTAATTAAAAAGTGTAAGTACAAATGCATCCCTAGACGGTAATATGTATTCAAAAGTACTTACAGTATTTTTGTTCTATCTCGTCAACATATGTATACATGTACATAAATAATGTATAAAGTAAAAGAGAATAGTAAATCCTGAAAAATTGAAAAATTATACAGAATTCCAAGCACTTCAATTTTATTTGTCCACAACCAATTTCAACTATTGGTTTGATTTAAACAAAATATTTAAATGTTTAAATAGTAGTTTTTCTTTATTAAAGTTTACAAAGTAGCTGATAGTTATTGTATGTCTAGTAGAAAATTTTTAACAAAATGGTACAATTTTCTTAACTTAGAAAGTAGAAGTACGAGTACCTGTCACTAAGTACTTTATATTAATATCTCCTTACTTTTCCACAAGTATCTAGGTAATAGTACTTGAATTGCAATTTCAGAAGTTCTTGGTACTTAAACCAGTACTTTAAAAAGGTATTTCATCTACTTTACAGTAAAAAAATACCTGATACTTCAAAGTTTTGTGATCAAACCTTTTACAGAAGTATCCGGTATTTCCCCATACACTTAAATACACATTTTCCAAAATTACTGGTGATCACTGTTTTTAAATATTTTAAACTTCAAGATACTATTTCAAATAATTAAAACATCTTATCATGTATATAAAATAAAATATCGTTCTTTATGAAAGATACAGCTATATGGAACAAATATTTAAAGGATACTTCACCGGCAACTCCGCGGATCGAAAAAATTTGAGAGAAAAGAAGCAGCAGCGGCGGCCTTACTCTATATAACCAGAAAGCGATTTCCGGCTCGCGGAAGCGCGCGCCTTTCATCGGTCAGATGGTTTTTTCTCTCCCCCGTGCCTCAAGAATCCACTGCCGATATAAACGCGATCCAGGAAAAAAGGACGAGCCGTCGAAAAATCGACTCCCACGAGACATCCCTCCAAAGGATTCTCAGAGAGCCAGCGCGAAGAAAAAAAAATAAGTGGAGCATCGATCGGATCTTTCGGAGCAAAACGTGATTTCCGATGCGTGCGGGGATGGGGAAGTAGAAAACGATTGCCGAAGGTATTTTCCATACACACGTAGAGCGACTCTGCGCCGCTCGAAACGGCGCACGCATATGGCGCGCGCGCGCGCGCATGTTTATTCATCGCGCACCCGTTCATTACCCACATGACAATATTGGATGATGGGAATTGCTTGTATCCCGTGACACGCACCATTTGATATGCGGGCGTCCACCGCCCCCCTCCCAATCCGTGCGCCCTCGCACTTTCGTGTCGAAATGCAGCTAACAAGAGGGCGCGCCCCTGAAGTCTGTCTCTCTCTTTTATTCCGCGATATTTCCATTATGAATTTGTGATATTGAAAATTTTGCCGGCCGCGTATTTTGTATGTAGATTCCTCTGGGCATTTCGATGTTTCCGAGGAGAGGCTTTTATCGTTTTATAGAGCCGCGAGCGCCGCGTGTGTTCGAGAAAAATTGATTTTCGAGGTTGCTTGCACCCGCGCTTGATGAACACGCGAACGTGTACGGATTTTTATGTCCTTTGAAAATATCCTGCAGGTTTTGTCGATACAGGGAGAGAGAGGAGAGATTTCATTTTTACTTCTAAATACTGACAGGGGTGGTGGAGAGATAGCTATGAGGTTGGATAAATATTTTTATTTTATTAACAGTTGAGTGTATAATAAAAAAGGAGCGTAAAATTGGTTGATAAATTACTATTTTTATCTCTTTCAAAATTTTTGAATTTTTCTTTTTATTAAAATATTAGCTTTAACAGTGGTTTTTGATATAAATGCAAAAAAGTTGGTTCTCGCACTAGGGCGAATTAGTCTTTGAATTTCGATATATGGTTTCAAATATTGTACAACAATTCGATGAAATAACTTTCATACTTTTGTTCTATTCTATTGGCATATTGTTAAAATCAATAGACATTCCATAAATTAAATAATCGATTCTGATATTAATGCATTTATATAATTGATTTTTGCAAATTTAATATTTCTGTACTAATATTCTCATTCAAGTTTTATTATTATAGAAATGAAAAATGAAATAAATATAAAAGTAGAATACTAATAACCTACAGTAAACTTACTTTTAAAGTGACAATATTCTATAAAATGATCGCATAAATTGAAGAAAAAGTTTCCAATTTGTCTGACATGAATTATACCTTTTATTCCAAAATTAACTAAAATAGCCATATTTTGACTTCAAAAAAGCAGACACAATGTAACATGTACTTTTTGCAAAGTTAACTTTTCAATTTCTTCAGCTTTTATCTTAAATATTGAATTGTTTTTTTCTGTACAGAAATATAAATTCTTTTTTATATAGGATCAGAAATAACCTACCATACGGAAAATACAATTTTTATTCTTGTATAATTTCATGATTTATTATCTGCGAAAGTGAGTAATCTTCACTAATTGGATTCTTTTTCAGAATTTCAATAAATTTTTTATATTAATATTAGAATTCTTGCTCTGTTAATTAATAATCTATTAAGCTATTTACCTTTATTGTGTAAGTTGTTTTTTGTGATTAAGGATAGATTTCGCTTTTAAACTCACCTGTAACAGAAAACAAATAACAATTAACTATTACGAGCATGAATTCGTAAATTAAAGTTTTATGTACATTTGTAATTTAATATAAGCATTACAATAAAATCGATGCTTTACTCCTCTAATGCAATGATGAAGATAGTGTAAAGGCAGAAAATATCAAAATGTCAATATGAAAAATAATCAATGCGCGCCGCGAGTAAAATGAACGGGACAATCAATATCCGCAACGGAGAAATCCAGCCCTAGTGCCTCTCAAGATTATAAAACAATATGGGCATCCACCGGACAACTCGCATATTTCGCTCTATAATCCAAGAAGCCTTACCCTATTTTTCTGCCCTCGCAAATCGAGAAATACAGCGAAGACCGCGGAAATAGAGAGATATGCGAATTCGATGTATACGATCCGTGGAATTTGCAGGCAGCCAGCATCATACTCTGAAAATTATGCGAGCATCGGGGTAGGCATATCTCGGCAGGACGATTGACGAGCATATATTTGCACCTTGCTCATTTCGGTAATGTATTTATTATGAAATTGCGCTCCTATCGTCGACTAATTAGCGATCGAGCGCAGCGCGAACGGATCGGCTCTGTATCTATCTGTACGTGGTCTTTTGAGAGCAGCGGCTCTCGTATATAGTAGGAAGAGATGACGAAGGGAGTATACATAATTTATGACCGAGGGCGTTAATTAATGAATCGTTTTAATGAGCGCGTTTACGATCCTCAGGTGCTCTGACCGCTGAACGTCGAGGCTCGGCTTACGATTAATTGATCGGGATTGCGAGGATAGGTTGCTGGCTTGACTTTCTTTGGAAGATTTCTTGATGTATGGTCGGCTGAAGTTATTAATTGTTGAATAATATTAAAGATTTTTTTCATAATAGTTGTTATTTTCAGATTTATAGTATTTATATAATTCGAATTAAAAGCGAGCAAAATGTAGTCAAGGAATGTTAAACGACATGTAACTAGAAATAATTAAAATTATGATTAAAGTTGTATTTTTAATTTTTAATAATAACTTTTGAAAGTATTTGGTACGATTATATTTTACAAAGAGACTTTTTAGATTTTTCAAAGAGTTCGTTATGTTTAGATAATTTTTTTGTCAAAAAGTCTTGAATTTTGCAAAATATTATTTTTACAATAAGTTTTCTATTAAAATTTAAAGTAGTAATAAAACAATAACTTTGTGCAGTTTTAGCTGTCCAAAAAGATCAAGAATAAACCGCTTTTCAAATCCCATTTTGACCGAACCATAAAAGTATTAAAATGGAAAAAAAGAAACTGTCGACTCACACGTGAAATCCATTAATCTTTCGTCGAACATTGAAGCGTAAAAGCACATATTTCTCTCTTTTTACGACATTTACGATATATCTCGTAAAAAATAAACATAAAAAGAAACTACTAATTGTTCTTATATGACAGATGAAAATCTTTACTAAAATATTTCTATGACGTCAAAACATTTTGTGACTAACACGAACTTTACATTCTGACAGATTAACTATTATTATAAATAAGAATTATTTAATTTTTTCAATTTTTATAAAATAATGAAGTAACCATTACAAAAATGTTGATCGAAATTATATTAAAGTTTGAGATTTCTTTTTATCATATGCAATATTAATTTTGACCCCTTCTGGTGATGTGTAATATATGCGTTAAATAAACTATTTTAATTAATTTACTACTAACTTATGTTAAAACTATGTATATACCAAGTCATTATTTTATCCTTGGACTTACATTTTTGTAAATCGAATCTTATGAGTTCTCTTATTAGGACACGGAAAATGCATTGCGAAATCAGTTCTTCTGATTTTACCTACTTATCGAACTTATGTCGGTCATTAAAGATATACCTCGATAAGACTAAACAGAAATATTAACATCTAAAAAAAAATAATAAAAGCAGTCCAAAAAATCAGTCATAAAAATCAAGCCATCAAAACACCACCCCACAAAACACATCACCACCCATCACACCCAAACCTCTACCACACGAAGCCCAAAAATAACTCTGAAATTTTCATAGCTCGTCACGCACAACAGGAGTCAGCGAAAAATCACCCAACAAGCGTGCATCACCGGCTGCCTAGCTCTAGGCGTGCACGCCTGCTCGAATCGATAAATGAGAGTGCTCGCAGCGACGCCGAGGATAGGGACGAGCCGAGGAATGTGCAACCGCGCGCGGGAGGCTCGCGATGCGATTCGCCGATAGCGACTGTCAAGGGAGCAGCGCCCATCTGTTTTCTTATCGCGCGCACCGCAGCAGGGAACTAGGTATACGCTCGCGGAAGCTTCGTTGACTAGCGAGCTACCTGAGTTCGTTTATGGTGGAGGTGTGTGGAGGTGTGCTTTTTTTCGCCAGAGTTATTTGGGTTGCTTTGGATTAGAGGATTCATTTTTTATTTTGTTCGTTTATAATTGATTTGTTGAAGACACGATAAACAATTTAGAGAATTAAATCGAGTTTTATCGAAATATCATGAAACAGGGACGTTATTGAATTATGCAAAACGCTTAGTGATAAACTTTCACTTTCTTTTTAGAAACTCGCATCGCATGACGTCATAGTTTTTTTTTACAGTTTCGATTATTACCGACTTCTATGTCGTAGCCCTTAGATCGATAAAAATCACACCTTTTTCTTTCTCCCGCTGTTTTAATAGAATGAGCCTCTGTGCTCATATTAGAACTAGTCTCTATGCCTTTGTCCTATCGGGAACATACTTTATTCATTTTTGGTTATAATATTTGTCGTGCAACGCAAAATTGCTTTCGATAATACTCATAAATTATGCAGATTTTAGACAATTGAAAAAGTATTTT
>JAPYZA010003330.1:0-16591 GCA_030522685.1 Eupelmus azureus | reverse complement strand
AACAAATAAGTGGCCAGTTAAGGTGGGAATAAAGTACTATATGCACCTCGAGAGTAAAGTCAATTATTCTCTCGGTTAATTCGCTACGCTCGGGCAGCAAACCATCCTCGGGATTAATATGCGACTTTACTCCTTTGGTGCATAATGTACTATTAATGATGGCCTACTGACCTGATGTAAGTTTTTCTAAAGAATCGTTGGTTTTTAAACCATCTGCATATATTTACCAGTAGTATACCATCTGCATATATTTAGCAATTTATGTTACTTATACTATTTAAACTACATGAACAAATTGATCTAAAGCTTGGCATCAATTCAAATAACCGAATTTTTATTAAAAAAAATTAATTAAAAATTTTAAAATGTAGTGTATAAAGTCATTTTTACGGTTATGGTAAAAAAGAACGTTGTTATTCATAATTTTATAAATTATTATACAAGAAAGTAATAAATAAAAGAGTATTCATTTAAGTTCAAAATTACAAGGAAAATTTTTAAATTGTGCGTAATTCCACAATGGATTTCCTTTTTTTTAAATTGCAAAATATTTCTTTTTGTCAAAATATATTAAGCAGAACTATAAAGTATGTGAAAATTCATAAAATAGCCCTAGGAATACTATAAATACAAAATTTATCTTAAAATTTTACAGATATTATTAATAAAATACTTAAGTACGACAGATATTATAAATAAAATACTTAAGTTACATGTAAGAATATTGACTTTTAATTTTGTGAAAGAACCTCCTTAAGCCACACAAAAATAAAGTATTTAAAGTATTCGCTTCCTGATCATATTAGAACTTCTAGGAATGGCATCACAAGGAAATGGAAGGAAAATTTGTCTCATTTATTTCCCTAGAAATTACCAAGTTATTTCAAATGCCTTTTTTAACTGTTTTAGTAAACTGTCAAATTTCGCTTGAAGATGAAGCGTTTACATATACATTACGAAGGATATCAATGATATGCATTTCTAGAATTTACTTATGTCGCGATATATATTTTTTTAAATAGTTAAAAAACTGACTATAATTTGCGTATGACATTAATCATTAATAAATGATGGATAATGATTAAGAATGATTTTATTTGAAATTACGCGGAAAGAATTGAAAGATATTATTAACATTGCAAGAAATACTTCCAGGTTGTAAAAACTTTATATTTTAAAATTTAGAAAATATTAAAGCGTTTTTATTTTACAATAATTGTATTATATTAATAATAAAACAAGATAAAAACGACAGGCTTATTTTAATTTCAGAGTATGAAAGTATGATGGTAACATGAAAAGTAAAACAGAATAATAATGCTTAAATTTGAATAGTTGCTAGCCTTGCTAAGTTTAAAATGTATATCAGTACTCCAGAAATTTCTGGAAAATATAATTTAAGTTAATCTAAAGGAATATTAAAATTTTGTAATTTTTAAATTATCTTATCTAATGCTTACTGATATTACAGTTGAAAAGTATATAATTACTTTATAAAAATAGAATAGATATTGGCCAATCCTAATGAGTTATTGTTTTTCCTTCTTATATAATGGATATTATGAAGAAATCAAAAAATATTCTTTTGATGTTTAATAAGGAAATTAATTTTATGGATAATAACATAAGAACAGTAATTTGAAAAAGATTTATTTTTTTTTAATTTAGACAATAAAATATTTATAAATTTATATAACTTACAATAAAGCAACTTAAAATATAACAATACTAAACAATTATTTCAGTAGGTCATTTTATACATAATTATAGAGAGAATAAACCTTTCTTTACATATATAATATGTAATAATAAACCATCACCTATGATACATTAAACCGATTTCAGAATTTCATTCCTAGCTTCCGACATTACTTCTAATGCATTTTGCTTTATTAAATTTTCAGCCAGATCCTTGCCCAATTGTTCTGCACCACAAAGACTTATAGCGCTAATATTTGTTGGTACTACACCACAATAAGTCCGAGGTTCTCTATAAGGACACTTTTTCATTGGCTCTCCATCTTCATTTGGCATATATAATTTACATTTTAGATTGTCCTTAATTAACACTTTTCCATCAAGTGATAAGACAGCACCAGTAATAGATAATTCTTTATTTTCTAATGTAGTAGCAACACCAACTGGTGCAGAACATCCGCCACCTAAATATTTTAAAAATGATCTTTCTGCTACACATCTCAGTGTCGAATACAAATCATTCAATGGCTCCAGCAAATTTTGCACTCTTGGATCTGACTCCCTGCACTCAACTGCTAGAGCACCTTGCCCCACAGCATAAAGAGTGTCATCTGATTCCAAATACTGGCTTATTCTATCTTCTAAATTCATCCTCTTCAATCCTGCTACTGCTAATATAATAGCTGCATAATTACCCTTTTCGTCATCCAACTTCTTAAATCTGGTATTCAGATTCCCTCTTATAGTTTCGACTTTTAAATGCTTCATATTTCTGGCTAGATAGGCAGATCTACGTAGGGAACTTGTACCAATAACGCTACCAGGGGGTAGGGTTTCTAATGTGAAGGCACTGAAAGCTTTGGACATGACAACTGCATCGCGAGGATCTTCTCGCTCGAGAATTGCACCAATGGCCAGACCTTCTCTAAGCGTAGTTGGAAGATCTTTCAGTGAATGAACAAGGAAGTCAACGCGATTATTTTCCAGTGCATTTTCCAATTCTTCAGTGAAGAGAGACTTTTCGCCTATCTTTGGCAGTGGTATATCAAGTATCTTATCTCCTTTAGTGTTCATGGTAACTATCTTGAAGACATAGTCGGGATTGCGCTCTTTGAGACATTTTATAACGAATTCAGTCTGAATGAGTGCCAGTTCGCTCTTTCGAGATCCAACACGAAAAACATTGTTCTCCTGCTCCATGACTATGATGCTACGGGCAGCTCAGGCAGTTTCTACGCACAAAAGGATAAAAAAAAACCAAAATTTTTTTTAATACTTGTTGAATCGCCTCATCCCGTCTAATTCTCACGATTAAACTACACCGCGAGCAATATGGCCTGGTATAATGTCGTAATGCACGCACCACGGCTCTCCATTAAGGACAGTGAAAGTGAAGGTGAGATAGTAATCTCGAAATTCGTTCAATTGCTCGCGCTGCCGAGAAACACGCTCACTTCTCGAACCACCTTAAGAATTCACTTCTCAACTTGTATTTCCACGATTTTCTTATTATTTTCTCTTAAAACGGCGTTTTTCCTCGTGCTGGTATGTTCTAACACCGAGCGCGAGTCTCAAACTGCCAATAAGATGCAAAGCGCTTCACCCGCTTATCACCTATCAGCATGATACGCGATATTCACCACGAAAAGTCTCTAACTCCCCGAGATTTATTTAACAGCCATCATTTCTGTCGGTCATCGCGGAACTCGCTTCTTCAACGTCTTGACGTGATTCCGTAACTAGTTTCTTGAGACTTTCCTCGGAAACTGGTGCTGCTACGTGGCGGCCGTCGCGAGGAATATAAAGATAAAAGTGGAGCAACGTTAGATAGTAGCAGACAGCGCACGCATATACGTATATATATATAGGTATACAGGTAGGTATATATACGTCCTTGTGGCGGCAATTTGGAAAGCACGCAGAGACGCTGATATGCTAAAGACTCTGACGCTTTAAAATACCCAGCGGCCTTCGAGAGTACGCTAAATGTTCACGTCAAGCTCGTAATCTCTAGGATGCTTTACGACTCGAACGTGCCGATTTAAAGGCGCGATACTAGTTATTAAACGCGCTTCGATTATTCCCAAGCTTCTCGCGAATTTTTCCTGCTCTCTAGACTATCTCGCGCGAAATGTATACATATATATATATATCCATTATTGCTTCATATACGGATGCGTAGGTGGTGGGGGTGCATTCGCAGGGCGAGCTGTCATGTGGTTCCCCCGCGGCTTTTTCGGGAATCTCTCCGAGAGCAGGCAGCTAACGTCGTCGTCGTCAGCTGCCAAGAAGATACCGCGCGGAGGTGTATATCATGCTCGTGACGTGCTGACGAAGAGGCGGCCCTGACCTTAAACTGGCACCCTTTGGCCGTTGGACAGTGGAAAGTTTCAAGTTCAGTCAGCGTTCTACTATTGATATCGCAGGTTAGTGTATAACTATACATGCTACTTTTCGCGGTCCATTCGCACGTGTTGTATAATAGGACTGAGCTGGCTCCTGATCGATGCGCTTTTCGTATAACATAACGCACAGTGTCCGTTTTGCTTTGCGAGGCTGCTGCTCGAATTGCAAGGTGAAGGGCTTGCGTTGAGTTATTTGGGAAGTTTAGTGGTTTGAAGGGTGATTGGTTTTTGTAAGGGCAAGGGTGTGGGGTGGTAATCGATGATTTGTTTTTAGATAGGCTTAAGTGATGTAATCGGTACTTTTTCTGGGTGCAATCTTTCAAGTCTGTGCTTTTTTTGCTAAGGTTAAGTTGCGAAATAATGTGAAATAAATTTGAGGACTAAAGCCTTTGATGATGCAATCTTGGTTTATAGGGTGATGAGTTGGTTTGATAGCTTTGATGGACAATTTTTATGGAATTATAATAAAATAGATAGTTTTTTCTTTCGAGTCATATTTTCTTTTGTTCTTTGGGTTAATATTGATTCGTTTCATTTTTATTTTTAGATTAGCAGATCACTGAAAATTAACTTTATCCAAAATGTCTGGACCACCTGACGGTTTTGTCAGCACGTATGAGGAAGAACCATTCGGATCTGGTATAGTTCGATCGTTCAAAGAAAAGCCTGTTGTTTGTGCTGGTTTGTATTTTCAATATTTACCTCTAAAAAGTGAAGCAAATAAAATATTTATAATTTCAAATCAAAATCTATAATCCACAATATTTAATCATTATAGGAATCCTTGGGTTGATTGGATCTTGCACATATGGTTATCGGAGGTATAAAACTAAAGGATTTTTGGTTTCTCCATCACTATTTTTAATGCAACTTCGAGTTGGTGCACAAGCAACAGTTGTTGGAATCATAATGGGTGGAATGATATATCATATGGTTAACGATCATCTTTTAAAGAAGAAACCCGAAAAGTAACCTCTGTTTAATTGATATTATGATATTGTCAACTGATACATCTGTAATTTACTTTAAACCATGAATTACAGATAATTTTGATTAAACTTCATATTATAAAATTCACATAAAGATTTATAGCAATAATAGTATCAAACTCTTTATGATGAAATTTTATATTTGAAGAGACAAACACTCACTATTTAAAGAACATTACTGTTCATATATAATTTATTAACTAAAGATCACTTAAGGTCAGTTATGGACAATGTATTGAGAAGAGAAAAAGTTTCTCATGACAACTTCTGTATGTGTAGATAATTTTAATTTATCATTGATTATAGAAAATTAAGTATTTTTGACCTTAAAAAAAAGCAATATGCAGGAAATATTGCTAAAAAATCAAAAATAAATATTTAAGTTATATTTCCATAAATGTTCTTTTTCTTAAACCTGTATTTATTAAAAATTGTATGATTTGTTTTGTTAAAAAGTAGCACTAGTTTAAGATCCAATATCAAATTTTTAAAAATCAGAAATTTGAAAATAGATTTTTTTTGTTTTGCACAGTATTATTTATACTTTTTAATTAAAATATTTTCATACAATAAATTGTTATTTTTTCTATCCTTATATTAATATAACCATACACTTAATATCTGTTATTCCCAAGAATAAATTAAGAATTATTTTTCCAATCAACTGCATTTTAAAGTTTTATTATCGCGACTGGTGAATCTTAATCTCGAAAAACGACATAATAAATAAAACATTTTTACGCGTTCTTCAACGTGCGTTCAAAATAAAAGTATTTCTTCTTTAATATACATATTTATATTTATCAAAACAAAAGAAAGTTATTACTCTTGTTTTAATAAGTACAAAATAAATACGCGGCAATTCCGAGAAAAACTACAGTTTCCACGAATTGCGAGTCGAACACGAGTCGCGACTTGACGGAAGACGGAACTATTCCGGCAGTACGAAAAGCATGTGTAGACATACCTGCGGCGACTGCGATCCGACTTGAGTGATTCGCTTTGATGCAGTCATGTAGCTTTGTGAATATTATTTTTACTGCATTTAATAAGAGTGTTGATAAAAATTAGTAGTAAGTTATTGAAAAATTTTGAAGGTGCTGTAAGTTAAGACTTTAGTTGTATGTGACATTTTAGAATAAGGTTAGAAACGGATTTAACAATAACTATTGTAAGATTTTGTATATAGGTAGCAACTCAAATATACTTTATTGATGATTATAAAAGTTGAATAAAATATTTTAGTAAAAATGAAACGTTTGGAAAACGTTAACAAAGACTCGCACCAAAAAACACTGGTTGAAACATGGTTTTCTAAACAAAATAACAGTACTGAAACTAAACACAAAACTAGTCCTTCCAAAAATCAGGATCTTGAAGAAGTGAAAAGTCCTACCAAATTATCTTCGAAAAATTTAACTCAGTCCAAAACTCTAAGGTCTAATTCAACTAATAATAACCGTGATAAAATTAGTAGTAATAAAGAAAACTCAAGTGATGACAGTGATTGTATAGAAAGTTCTCAAGATACACATGAATCTAAATTAAGAAAAGAAATCAATAAAAGCTTATCAAAATTAGCCATCAAGTCAAGCCCACAGAAAACTGTTAATGTGTTGCCCACTTGTTCAATTGAAAGCAAACACAGTAATAATGACTTTTGTGATATCAGTTCTAGTGCTATTAAAGGGGACATAGAAATGTTTAATGATGGCGTTAACGATGAACCGATTGAAATGAAACATGATTTGAGTGGACTTATCATTGATACAGGAACACCATTAAATAGTCTAGACTATTCAACAATTGGCCATACTATTGATATGGATTCATTTGCCCATGAAAATATCAAATCGGAAGAAGAAATGCAAGATCCATTGTTCATTGATGGTAATGACAGTAACATTGATGATGGAAAATTAATTAAAGATAAAAAACAAAGTAAAATAACGCAAGACAGTCCTCGAAAAAGTTTAAGCTCCATAAAAAAAGAGTCAACATTGAATAAAACAAATAAAACAAATTTTAAATTATCAGAAAAACTTTTAAAGGTCAGTGCAGTAACTTTTTATATATGCTATTACCAATTCTTTTTTGTATTATAATTTTCTAATTTCTATAAATTAAAATAATTTAATATTTTTTCTTTACTTTAGAAATTGAAATCTTTAAATATCAAATTAAAGCATGAGGTTCCACCTCAACATAAAATTGAACATACTGCAGGGTGTTGCGCATTACTTCCAAAGCAAGTCCGGGAATTTGAAAGATATGGACCATTAAAAAGAGGTCCATTTAAAAAAGATGAGGATGAAATTATAAAAAGAAATTGGAAAGATTTTTGCAAGGTAATATAAACATTTTTTATTGTTTTTTAAAATTAATTTAGAGAATAATACTATAACTGTATTACTAAATAATTGCAGACTCATAATTGGAATGAAAATGACATTTATCCCTTTTTATATATGAGGCATAATTTTAAATATTTAATTCCACGTTTTGATGTAAGAAAGAATTTTATACGTTTTCTTGCAAATGGATTGCCTTGGAGGAGTTTGTTCAGTGTTTATTGTAGATTCAAAAATTTATATGCTACTTTAAATAATGGGTAATTTTATTTATATTTTATCATAAAAATTTATACTACATGTTATTATAAAAGTGTTATTATTGAAGAATATACACAGCGGCAGAGGATAAAACGATATTGAAATACATGAGCAGTGAACCAGATGATAAAAATAATTGTGCTGAACTAGCTAAAATATTAAATAGAAAACGCCATTCAATTTGGCAACGATGGCAAAAATTGAAGAAAAGACATAATATAAAAAGTAATAAAAATTTAGATAATCTTAACAAAAAAAAAGGAAAATCATACTTTGTTGATGAAAGTAAAACAAAACATTTGAAAAAGAATGAAAAAGGTTTTATAAATTAAAATTTTAAAATAATAAATTTAAATTTAAAATTTATTAAATGTTAATTTAAAAATTTTTTAGTTTATAAAGATATTAGATGGCTGTCTCCACTTGTAGAAAAATTTATTAGTACATTATTGAAAGTAACGTCATGTGAAAATTTAGAAGAATTGAAATATCAAATTATTGACCAATCTGTATGGTCAGAAATAGAGGCAAAAATGAGTATAGATAGTAATTGTCTACAAAAGTTTTGGTACTTTCATTTACACATGCAATTGTTTTGTTCTGATCCAGTATACTTAAATGAACTCAAAATAAAATATATTAAATTGTAAGTATCACAAATAAACTGATTGAAAAGAATAAAAAATTAATTAAAATCATTATATGTACAATTTTCAGCATACATGAGAAGAATGTTCAAAGTTTTGATGATATAACTTTGGAAGATATTAATACAAATTTTAATGGCATTTCGACGATCTTTTTATCTAAACTTTTGGATGATTTAGTGCAAGTTGCACAAGATAAAATGAATGTTTTCACAATGGAAGGTAAATTTTAATTTTAAATATATGATGTAAAAAAAAAATGAAATAAATAATATTTAATTACATTTTTTTATTTATTATAGATATTACAGAATATTTATACAACGATCATATTCCAATATTAGAGAGTAAATTGGAAGATGCTGTTTTATCTAAATTGTTGTACAAAAATGGCAGACTGTATTGCTTAAATAAAGGTTATGAAGGCAAAGCTGAAAGAAGAAAATTCCAATACCATTCACTTGATCATGAAAGTTTGAGATAAATTTTGTAAATGAAAACTAAAGTGTAAATTGAATAATTTTATATTTTTTTATAAATAAACGTATGTTATTGAAAACTGAAAAGACTTATTCAATTTTTATTTTAAAAACTTATTGTATTTGCAAGTATGAAGTGAATATTTGCTATTAAAAAATAATGTGAATAAAAGTTTTTTAATTTACACAGTTTATTTATTAATTATTTATTTTTGTTTTTTTTATGCTTTACTTTAAAAGCTGAATATAATAAATTAATCTATCTTTTTATATAGAATTTATACAACCTTCTATCATATTATACATTTGTTACATATTTGCATTTTACAATGTAGTATACCTTCATTTTTAACTATAATAATTTAGTATCATAACAAAGTTCCTTTGAGAACATATTGTGGGAATATTAAAAATTCAAAGAATATTACAAGTACCATTTATTAATATACTTCATACACATAGTTATTGAACAAATTATAAACTTCTTTAATATTATTATTTAAATTAAGTTCTACTGAGTGAACCTAAAATCTTTGACAAAATATTTGAACTGCTCTAAATTTTGTCTTAAATAAGCATCTCTATATTTCAAGTTCAGATTTATCTTTGTTTATTACCTATCATAATGATTAAAGTAATATTCAATTTATTCTAATCAAAAATAGGTGTAAACTTAAAAAAAAATTCTTTAAAAAAAGACGTCAATTTTTTACAATAATTTGGATACCTATTATTTTAGCATTCAAATTTTTAAAACAAATCTACTTGACAAAAAATCTGTTGTCCAATTTGTTCAATGAATAGCCTTGTACTCATTTGAAATTATAGTCGTCTCTTTTATTTATCCATTATTGAAATACTTCGGTCACATTTCACGATCTGTTGATAATAAAATATTAAAAAATTATAACTTATTTATTGAAAACTTAACGCAGAATTATTAAATTAAAACGATTGAGAAAACCTAAAAATTCATTCAAGATTTTCAAATTTTTTTTATCATCAGGGAGACCATATGATTTTTGTTAACAATAGAAAATGCATCCACTACTTGTTAACCATATATGAAATACCCAGGCGACGCGGACGCAGCGCACCTATATAAACATCGATCATGCATTTTTTGACTTTATAATAAATAATTAGGTTAGGTAGCGTTTCGATGTAGCGAGCAAAATTCCAATTGATCTCTGGTGCGCGAATAAAGAAAAATCAGCCCTAAGCTCTTTAATATCAGATGTTTGAAGGTGTAGAAATAGCAGTGAATGTAAACCTGTATGTACATATATATTTTTCCATTTAACACGTCTTCTAGAAAGATTTTTTTACCGGCTCGAGATCAAATGCTTTCCGTTCGTCTGTGATAATATCTGTGAAAGTGAACCGTAAACTAACGTTTTAAAATGCCACAAGGCAGAAGAAAGACTCCGTTCAGCGGAAAAGCGAAAAAACAGCAAATGCAAGCGAAAAAACAACGAAAAACTCAAGTTTTGTTAAGTAAGTTTATTTTTAGAACGACGCAATAAATATTCAATAAGAGATAACGTTTGCCTTTTAAAGTAGTGAATTATTATTTCAGATTATCCAAATAAATATTTTAAGCAATTTACTTTACTAGTATTTTATTTAACAAATATATTACATTTATTATTTTAGCTGGAGACAGTAGTAGAGATGACGAAGAAGGACGATGTCAAGAAGCTTCAGAATTTGGACGTGGGATCAAGAAAATTAACAAACAACCACATGATAATACAGGCAAAAATAGGTATGCATTACAGTTTTTTCAAGAAAGTAGAGAAGAATTACAGAAAAGAAAGGAGGAGGCAAGGAAAACAATTGTACCATGTTCAATAGAAGAGCAAGAAGTTTCCGATGATTATTTTCCTGAAGGTATAGATATGCCTAAACGGCCACCCTGGGATTTTAGTATGAGTAAAGAGGAACTTGAAATGCGAGAGCAAAAATATTTTACAGTAAGAATTAATTCAATTCCACATTTATACAGAAAAGCTCAGTTTTATTAATTTTTTAAAATTTTTAATTGATTACTTAAATCTTCTTAAATACGTCAATTATTCAGATATTGATTTTTGCCTTTGCCTATAATTTATTTTTATTTTTACAGCAATATTTAAAGAACATGGAAACTTTAGCAAATATAAGCTATTTTGAACTTAATCTAGAAACTTGGAGACAGTTGTGGAGAGTGATTGAAATGTCTGATATTTTACTAACTATTGTTGATATAAGATACCCAGTAATGATGTTTCCACCTTACTTGTATAATTATGTTACAAACACTTTGGGCAAAGAAATGATTTTAATCCTGAATAAAGTGGATTTGGCACCAGCAGCACTTGTCGTTGCATGGCAGCACTATTTTAAGACAACATATCCAAAGCTCCACATTTTAATATTTACATCTTTTCCAACTTATAATTTGCGGGGAAATATAAATGAAGAAAAAGGTTTGAAATCAAGACGAAAGAAAGGTAAACTAAAAATGGCTGCAGAAGGAGCTCAAAAAATTATGGAGACTTGCAAGGAAATTGTGGGTGATAAAGTTGATTTGACTTCCTGGCATGAGAAAATTCAGGAAGAGATGAATCTAGAGTATGACCTTGATGATTTAGACAGAAAAGATAATATTGTGGTTGAGAAAAAAGATACCAGCTATTACGAACATGAAAAGTATAAGAGTGGAGTTTTAACAATTGGTTGTGTTGGCACACCAAATGTTGGAAAATCTTCATTAATTAATGCTTTGATGGGTATTTATACTAAAATTAAATTAAAATCTATTTTATTTATATAAACATTTTCAATCAATCTTTATTTTTATAGGTAAGAAGGTTGTAAGTGTTTCACGAACTCCAGGTCATACAAAACATTTCCAAACTATTTTCCTCACAAAAACTGTGTGTTTATGTGACTGCCCTGGTTTAGTTTTCCCATCAACAGTGCCTAAACAGTTTCAAATATTAATGGGATCTTTCCCCATTGCACAAGTCAGAGAGCCATACTCAACTATTAAATTTTTAGCAGAGAGGATAGATTTACCAAATTTACTAAAGCTTCAACACCAAGAAAATGATGACAGTTGGTCTGCAATGGATATCTGTGATAGTTGGGCTGCTAAGAAGAACTTTCATACAGCCAAAGCAGCTAGGTTGGATATGTACCGAGCAGCTAACAGTATATTGAGGATGAGTTTAGAAGGAAAGATATGCATTTATGCTTACCCTCCGCGATGGTCTGTTGAAAAAGGTAGCTTTAGTTTTTAATTAACGTTTTATACAGTTTTATTAGATTAATAAGAATTCAAATATGCTTTTTTCTTTATAGATCGTTGGGAAAATCATCCTGATGTGGATACAGTTAAATGGATTCAAGCTAGAAATCGTACTGATGATGAAAGTGAATTTGGAAAAATTGATTCATTATCAGAAACTGAAGAGGATGATGAAGTTGAGACTAATGAAGAACACGAAACATCAGAAAAAGATAGTGCTGGAGATTCAGATGAAGAAGATCAAGAAGAGTCTGAAAATGTTTTTCAGATAGCAAATAAATTTGTAGTTTTAGAAGATTAATTTTGATAGTATTATTTAAATGCAGAATATGATAAATTATTTTATTGTTAATAAAATGATACAAACGTTCCATATTTTTTGAGCATGAAATTCTTTTTAAATATTTAATAATTTAAAATTATTAAATTTTAAAGTAATATAAAAAAAAATTTCATATTATTAAAATCTTATTCTTATACTTGCATTCATAAATAAAACAAAGCATAAAAAAAAGGTAAAAAAATTGATATTTTTGGACTTTCAATCAGTATAGTAACAATTCATTTAATAGTATTGTATACTAAGTTACTACTAATTTCATGCTTAACTTCATATCTCTACAATACGTGTTTCAGAAGTGAAAAATAATATTTTTTTATAACAAAAAAATAATTATTTATTAAGATTGAACACAAAAAGCTTATTTAGACGTAAGAAATATTTAAATTTAAAATAATTTATTATATCTGTTTTCCACTAAAAGTAATAATACTCGCTGTTTTTATTTATATTGTAATCGTTAACAAAAACTAAATTATGAAATATTAAAAATGTTGTAAGACTTATCAGTGCATTGTCATATTATTATCATTATTGACTTACTTATGCATTGTCTTATTTGTAAGCGGATGAAATTATTTATAATCGGTAAATAAAATAAAGCATATATTTTATTAAAACTTCAAAATGATTTTTTACTTTTTGAATAGTGAAAATTTAGCATACGAACTTTTTCTTGGGCGCTGTTTTTATATTTGAATTTTTATCAATAAAGGCTTTCACAGATTTATCTTAAATAAGCTTTTAATTATAATGTATATATGCAATTTTATTATTAAAAAACTTAATTATGTAAAAATTTTTTTTCGCGAAGACTTTATTTTATAAAGGATTTCGCCATTTCTTTGAGATCTTTTCTGTTAATTTTTCCTGAAGCAGTGTATGGTAATTCATCTAAAAACTTCACGCCTCCCCAAAGTTTTTTATTATCACCTAATACAGAGCTTAACTGTATTAGTTCTTCTTCTGTAACCTGAAAAATATAATAAAATTTAATTTATTATTTTCAACATTTTTAATATATTACATATTATATTAATATTATCGTACTTTAGCTCCAGGGACTTTTTTGACGAAAGCCATTGGTCGTTCGAGATCTAGTTCATGAGGAATAGGAACAACTGCTGCTTCTATTACTGATGAATGACTCATTAAAACTTCCTCTATTTCAAAAGGTGAAATCTGATGACCACGAAATTTCATAACTTCTTTTATTCTATCAATAACGAAAAATTCTCCATTTTCTGAATAATATCCTTTATCACCTGTATGTAACCAACCTGAAACATTAATAATGTTATTACCTTTTAGTCAAGCATTTAGAAAGACAAATTAACTTTATCTAAATTACATAGATTTCCTGTATGTAATTATTGCACAGGATCGTCAATAATGTAATTAAATTTACGGATGATTAATGTAGTAGTTTATATATTTTACTATTTTTACCTTCATTGTCAATTGCAGCTTTTGTCGCCGCTAAATTTTTATAGTACCCAAGCATAGCTGTTGGTGATTTAATGCAAATCTCACCAGGTTGGTTTGGTCCCAGTGCTTCGCCAGTTGTTAAGTCAATTATTTTTATTTGAATGTTTGGCGCGATAAAACCAACCGATTCAATTTTTTTACATTCTTTTGATTGGACGGCAATGATACCTCCCAGCTCAGTCATACCTTAATGTTGAAATAGAAAGTAGTACGTAATATTATGAATAATCACTTTGTTAAAGTAACAATAATTAATATTAAGACAATCGTATAAGTACCGTATCCTTGAGAAAGAGCAACATGAGGCAGGCTTTCTTTTAAATCTTCCAGCACTTCACGGCTTAATTTTGCTCCCCCCGTCAATATAAACTTCATAGATTCAAGTTTATATTTCTTTAAAACATTTGATTTGTACCAGTGCGTTATCGTACTTGGAGGAATGAAAAACCAATTGACCTGATAAAATACATTTTCACATAAAATACATTTAATTTTTTTAAAGTATTTCGAGTTATTATCATATCTTTGAAGATATATTTCTTTTTAAAATTAAATATATTTTTACAATATAAATGTGACAATTTCAAGCGAATATAATCTCAACTAACTCAGTTTTTTATATTTTAAAAATTATTAAAATCTTTATTTTCTAAGATGTCCATTGTAATGGACAAATAATCTGAAAGAATTATATTTCTATGCCTGTCTTCAATGAAAACTCTTATTTAATTATTTTAAACTGCAAACTTTCTTTTAACTACCTGAAACTTCTCAATAATTTTACAAGTCTCCTCGGGCTCGAAACTCGCATGGATAACTCGGGTCGCTCCAGTTATCATGGACTGCAGCATGCAAAAAGTTCCGCTTATCCAATAAAGAGACGAATACCACAGGGAAATGCAAAGCTTCTCAGCTGGCATAGCCCCGAAAGCTACAACATTTTGCAAAAGCGATTTATAAGAATGAGCAACGCCTTTAGGTAATCCAGTCGTTCCAGATGAAAAGAGTATCAAGGCTATACTATTCGGATCTTCGATAGTCGGTGGCTGAAACGTTCGAACTTCATCGTTCGTTTGTAGCTTCATAATGTCCCTCAAAGATATTTTATCGGAATGTTTTCCAAAGACAATGATTCTCGTATCGACTTTCTCCAATTTAGCAGCCTCCATCAACACGTTTACGGCGCTTTCGCACGAAAACATGACTTTCGGCCTGGTTAGAGATATTAAATACCGCGCGCTCACTGTAACATGCAATGCTTTTAGCGCTCAAATGCGAGAATTTGTAAGCTGTGATTTAATAATTTGATTTACTTAAGGGTACTTCGTGATGCCAGGGATTATAGATCGCACCGACAAAAAATGCCGCGATGCAAGGTATGTAGGCATCTAGATGATTATGCGTGCAGATTGCAACAACGTCACCGCTCCCAATGCCCTGTTTTTGCATCCACAGAGCGCACCGGATGGTGCAGTCTTGCATATCTGCAAAAGTCGTTTGTTTTCCTGTTTCAGCTTCGATCTGTTGTAAAATTAATTTCTTCTTCAATTGACGGAAGGAAAAGTATTGCAAAAGTTATTTTAATTTATTCAGTTAAAATGTTTAAAATACCTGAGCAACGTGATTTGGCTTATCATGATATTTTTTCAAAATGACTTGTCCGATGCTTTGATTGGCTAGATCAAATTTTTTTTCTATACCTTTGACAATGTTGTTTTCAATGGTAAACGTTTGAGGTGCCTATGTAAAAGGGTAAATTGATTCAACGATAATTAAAACTTAGAAAGTATTATTTATCAATTACCAAAACTTACATTATTCTCACTTTTTTTTGACACCATGTTTATAAGTAGAGTTACAATGAACTTCTAAATAACAAACTGGTATGATCAAAGCACTGAATTCTACTCAGCAAAAAGATTTTACTACTAATTTACAAGGCACTTATATGTAGATAAAAGTACTGTACTTTTCTACGATACTTATCTGTATAATCATATCTGCAGCGTTTCAAAAATTACTATGTAATTTTTTTTAATAATACGAGTATGGGCTATAATTCTTTTTTATGTAATATTTGTCGGAATGACACAGGATTTATGACTGGTTCTTTTTGCGTGATAATTGAAATTTCAGTTAAATAGCGCAGAAATGACATAATAGTGAGAATTTTTGACATCATACTAAAAGAATTTACGACGTGACTTAGTAATTTCTTGTTTTGATTAAATTATTTTATTAAATCTAAAACTTTTGAAAATAAAATAACCGATTTCGAAAAATATACTAAAAAGTATGAGATAATCGATAAAATCGGTCCCGTGTTTCAGAAAATTGAAAATTCAAATAAAAAGAAGTCGTGCCAAGTAGTAGTGTATACGCTTGCTCTTAGATTTGTTTTTTTCAACATCATTTCTTAAAATTTATTTTGAAATATGGCATATACCTCAATAAAGGTTTTTATTAATTACATATACTTTCTATTGATTACTTCATAATTTTTAAAACATTTCTCAAAGTCGGTTATTCTAAACGTATAATTTATTTATTTATTATTAACCAGAAATTATACAGAAATATACAATTCTTATAAAATACTGCTAAGGTAACTCAATTGTTCCTGAGCGCAGTCCTGGTA
>JAPYZA010003329.1:0-15367 GCA_030522685.1 Eupelmus azureus | reverse complement strand
CGAGAAATACGGAATCAATAATTTATCCCTAGATATATCTAGGGAGAAATTCTTTATGCCTTATTTCTCGTTTTTTGACTTCAATTTTTAACAAAATGATTACAATCTTGATTTAAACAATAGATAAGGACATTGCCTTTGTGTGTCAGGTCATGAAAATTTGAAAATACATCTTAATAATTAATCCATAGTGGATTTAGCCGTATCCAAATCCCAGTGTGGATTAATTATTAAGACGTAGTACAACTATAACTATAAAGATTTCTTTCGCTTTCAGTGCAGCTCCCATATTGAACGATCTACTCTCTCGTTTACTTAATGCACGTCATCGTGCATAATAGAAATTTGATTTGAACTTAAAATTTCTTAACTTTGGCTAAAACCTATTTTCTGTTACTTTGCTCTTTATTTATTAGTTTTCTTTTCATTACATAATTCATTACATAATATATTTATTATTTTAGGTTGTACCAGAAGGATTTGGTGACTTATTAAGAACAATTAAACGAAAATACAACAATCCACCTGTTTATGTTTTAGAAAATGGAGTACCTGATTCAAACGGTACAAATGATAGTCTTAGAAAAGATTATTTATATTCATACATGAAGGAAATGTTAATTGCCATTCATAGAGATAAATGCAACGTAAAAGCGTATACAATTTGGAGCTTTTTGGACAGTTTTGAGTGGAGAAGTGGATATACGTAAGAAGACAATATTAAATATTTTTTAAATAACCTATTCCATAATGATAAAATTTTTTCTTAATTTTAGCAACCATTATGGACTTATTCATGTTAACTTTAATAACAAGAGTCGTAAACGTACTCCCAAACAATCAGTGTCATGGATCAAGTCTGTGTTGAGTTCGCGAAAACTTTTACCTGTTTAATGAAGAAATTTTGTGAATAACTGACTATAATAATTACATTAATAGACTAATCTTATTAGTGTAATAATATACTAATGTAATATTATTGTTGAATGAATCTATCAAACTATCAATAAATTGATGACTCAGTACAAGAAAATCAAGATCATTTTGAAAAATGTTCCTTTTTTAACCAAAAGTCGATGTGTCTATGGAATACAAGATAGCACGACAATCATTTTTCCACTTTATTATGGTTCTATTAAAAAATTATTTATATAAAAATATTTGCTCTTTAGGAACTAATTGTCAGTAAGAATCTTTCTAATCAATTTTTTCTTAGTAATGCAATTTAACTTAATTTTTTTACTCTCTGGATCCCCAAGTTTAGTGAAATGCATCATTATAATCTGCATCTATAAGATGCATACTTTATAATATTTATTTAAGACAACGTTATTGCTGTGTGACGATTGAATAAATGTTTCAAATAATTAAAATCATATCTATCATCTTAAAAATTTATCTACAGATTTTAAGATAACGTAGATAATGAATTCGTTGAGTCTATACTCTTTGTAAAGAAAAACATATCAGTACAGTATTTACCGAACAAAAAAGAGATTATACTTTGGCATTCGCTATGAAAGGTATCTTTGTAAAATAAAACCACTTTATTTTTTTCTATCATAATTATTATTTCTATCGTAAGTATTCATAAATTTCGCGCATTTTCGCATTTTCGCGCGCAAGCACATGCACGCAAGCACATGCACGCATGCGTACACAAGTGCGCGCGAGTGCACACACGCACACACATACACGCAGCATGATCGTCTTAATATTAGTTTAGAACTAAAGTGATAAAAAATGTACTTAACACTTAATCTAAAGAATGTTTTCACTACTCTATCACATGTCTCAAAAGATACTTAATGAGTTCTTGTAGATTAATATCAGTTAAATTATTTTAGAGATATAATTTTCGATAAGTTAAAAAAAAAATTTATTTAAGTTACCAATGACTAATACATAGACTTGTTTGTTTTATAATATATACGTATTTGTTGAAGTCGACTATCTTTTCAATCTGTAACAATATAATTTATTTCAGTGAACTTCGTTATCGTTTTATTCAGCTTCGCAGCTGTTACTTGTACCGCTAATGGGTATCGATTATTTATCGAAAGTGACGAAAATATGGTGGAGATGAAAGTTTTATGTCCACCTTCAAACGATGAAGAAATCTTACTGCCAAACCCTGAAGACTGTTCGACCTTCTATCACTGTGATAATGGAATAGCATGGCTTAAAAAATGTCCATCGGACTTGCATTTTAACAACAGCACAAAGCAATGCGACTATAAAGAAGAAGCGGGTTGCATCACTGGTTGGTCAACGACTACTACAGAAAAAACTACTACTACTACTACTACTACTCCTACTTCTACTACTACTACTACTACTCCTACTTCTACTACTACTACTACTACTCCTACTTCTACTATTACTACTACTACTACTACTAGTGAAGTAACCGAAGAAGTTCCTGAAGAAACCGAAGAAACTTCGGAAGAAACTGGAGAATCTGAGGAGTCTGAGGAATCTGAGGAATCTGACGAATCTGATGAATGCTCATAAATATATAAAATTATACAGTTTTTGGTTATTTGCAAATGAATAAAATGTATTTCAGTGGAAATGTAGTACTGGTCAAATGTTTTTAAATATTTATGAAGGTTTAGAAATAAATTTCTTTTTTGATCTGTACGAACCAAGGTGTTTAATTTTTTTAGAATACATTTATTCACGTATTCACACAGTCAACGTTTCGGAGGATTATAAACCTCCCTTATCAAGACTTGGAGTAAGGTGAATTATGCGTGTCTAATTAACATTATAAGTAAAAACCTCTAAAGAGGTTTTAGTCAAAAAGTAGAATACTCCACGATCACGAACGAGATCGCGGTTGGAGGCCATTTTATTGATAAGCTGTTGACAGCATATCGGCCTAGATGTTTTTAAATATTATAAACATTTATAGTTTTTCGAAATTAAAAATCAATCGTTTCTATTTTTAATAAAAAGTATCAAAATGACAAGGCATCTTGACATAAAATTACTTTTTGCTTAAAATTTATCTTTTAAGAACATTCGTCTTTATAAGCACATTTGGTCTATGGTCTACGCCAACATTAAATTAAGCTTGCCGATATTACAAACAAAATATTTCATTTTTGTAAAATTATTAGTCTTTCATTATCTTAAATAATATTCTTTTGAAGGCAATATTTCGAACGTAAAAGGTCCATTAAAAAATTTAAATTAAATTTTTATAAAATATATTTTACCAATATCAACATTCTTTAGCCGAATAGACATCAGAAAATCGTGAGTAAGGTCGGATTTTTTATCTCATTTCAGGCTGAGTGCCTATCTTTTTATAAAAGTACGAAAAAAGGACTGAATAAATTTTGATCAACATAAACATTGGGTATTCGTCAAAATTTTTATATTCAGGAGAGAGAGATTCACTTAGAGTTTTCTTGCAACGATTATTAAATTCACTCAGCTTTACTACTTTTTTCAATTTCTTTTTTAATATCTAATACTTTTTTCTGTAATTTATTGAACTAGTTTTTGATTAAAAGACATTTAAAAATTCCATTTTTGTAGTTTTTTTTTATTGCACAAACTTCGCAAATAAGGTTAAACAACAAATTTCCACAATACCCGTAGACAACTTGTTCCTCCTACTCACGCAAAATATTTAGTACTCATCCATTCCGGTACACCCAGCTTATACGACATACGCAAATCCAGTAGCGCCACGAGCATCGCTCATCTTTCCACCCCGCCAAGGTATAATATAAACACGGTCGATAAAACGCTTCGCCGAAAGCGCGAGGAAGAGACGACGGAGGAAAAAAGATAGGAAGACACGGCGCTGGAAGTTTACTGGCGAGCTTTGTGGGTGTTTCGCAAGGGGTCAGAAATAAAAAGACGGCGAATAAGAACAGTAGGCGCGCGAGTCTATAGTTGAGGAGCAAGCTCTTTTTCTACCCGGTTGTGACCAATAGCGCATGTTAGGTATATTTTTGCGAGCCTTGACGATGCCTAAAGGATAGAGCCCGCCAGTAATATGGAAACGAAGCAGAATGATGAGTATGTTGCAAATTTGTAATGACTTTTTTTGATAAAATATAAATGTTTTATATTTTTTTTATCAAAAATTAGAGACGATTAAATGATAATCAGTTTTAAAAGAAATTTAATTATCATAAAATGGATTTTTTTAGTAAGTAGATTAACTATAGATACAATAAAATTTTGAAAAAGAAATCAAATCTATCAATTTTATTAGAAATTCTAATAAATTCTTGAATAACGATTTTAGCCTGCAAATTAGCTTATTCTGTGAACGCATTAATTCCAGCTATTCGGTTCATTATCGGTTATTCTAACTCTATTACGATTCAGATATCAAATATTGACAAAGCTATTAGCTAATCGATTCAATTGAAGATGCAGAAATTTTTATTTTGTAACAGAATGTATAAGAACTAAAATACAAAAAAGTTTAGACAAAAAACTATTAAATTATAAGTACTAGGATTAGTTTTACAGTTTTAGCTAGCTAAAGAAATCTAATGTAGGTATTGCATAAAATTTAAGGTAATGTGAATCTATTTTTGTATACTAAGAATTAATTTAATTGTTTCTTTCGGGTTTCAATTTTTCGAAAATATGGTTATCATCGTGGGCCATAATATGTTTGAAACTACGGTCACATGTACATCACATTATTTATACATTATTAAAATTAAATACGAAAAATGGATTTCTATATTCTCGATAATGAAGAGGATTTTTATATAACCTTACTAATTTATCTCATGTTTATTTAATCCATCTGAATTTATATTTATATATTGGCATATATAAAAAGAATGTACTATAAGAACGCCTTGTAATCCCCTTACGTTATCACGATCCTGCATATAATGAACAATTAATGTATAACTTAGACAGACAAAGAAAAGTTGTCCATACTTTTAACCAGACCACAATTATATAGTATATAGAATATGAATTTCCTTTAAAATTATTCTGGATAATAGTTCTGAAATAAAAGCCTATCTTATCACTTAAAGGACACCGAAATTTCGAGAAAAATTATTGCAATAAAACTATTCTGAAATTCCATGAACACTCAATTTCTGAACGCTACGATACAGAATCCTGCTGCTATGTGCGTGACTCGTGAGGCAGTATACAGGACGCAAGTGTGCGAGGCAAAACTCTCGGCTGTGGAGGGCGGCAAATAATAACAATAATCATATTTCCCTACAACATGGCGGCAACCACGAAAGAGAAAGACAGAGAGTGAGAGAGAGAAAGGGAGAGAGGATGGCTCGCCTGATAGCTATGGCGCGAGCAAGTACGCATGGTGGGGAGATGGAACGAAGGGGAGGGTTATCATAATATTACAAACCGCGGCAGAGCGCCATATCCGTATAATGCTCGGAGCGCACCTAACACCTACTAAGTCCCCAGCGCGCCAGCGAATCACCGCATCCGGCAATTGTCGCTGGCTATGGGCTTTTTCCCTCTCGCTCGCTCGTTAGCTAGATAGCTCGCGGCGCGATTTCCTGCAAGCTTGCACAAAGCCATTGCGAATGCCGCTTGAAACGTGGAGAATTGTGTTTGACGTGGAAAACGCTGGCTAATGAAAGCGAGAGCGAGAGAGTCGCTGTAGAAGAAAATAAAATCTTTGTAGGGCTAAATGTTAGAAACAATTTTTTTGAACATTTATAATTTTTTGTAGCGGCGTATGTAAAATTCCATTTTACGCACGCATTTTCGTACATAAAATATGGTATTATAGTGCGCATTTGTGTTTCATACATAAAATAAATCCAGCGTGCGTAAAATAAATATAGCGTGCGTAAAACAGATATACCGTACGTACAGTACATATAGCGCTTGTAAAATAAATATTGCTTGCGTAAAAGTGAACGTAGTATTCGTATAACAGTACATTTCGATAATAGTGCGAGAAAATAACTATAAAATCACCTTCTCGCTCATGTATCGAGCGGTTTTTTTATACATCGTGTACAAAGCGAGTTTTATGCACAGAGTATCAAAAAATAATTAAATTTCATGCGAAATAGTCAATTCACCATTCGACACGATAGCAGTGTTTACTTACATTCTTTCCGGTCTCTTCGCAAAATCGCAATTTTCGAAGAATCCGTATCAACAAATACTTTCATCAGCTGACTTCTATCATAGAATAGTACATTATGCACCAAGGGAATAAAGTCGAGGATTATTCCCGCGGATGAGTTTACTGCACGAGTGAAGCGACGGAGCTCTTATAAGTCCAATTTGGTTGAGAATTTACTTTGAAACTCTGTGCACTCCAAAAAAAGGGTATGGACTTATCAAAAATAAATATGTAATTATTCCTGTGTGATCAAATTTTTTAAGTCACCTACATTGTATATTTCAATATTATTACATTTTATAATTATTTTAACGCTTATACCTTTTACCAGATTTAGAATACATCAAAATTTGGTGTATGCCTCACCTTAAATCAAATTTTTTTAGAAATAAAATGTGATTAAAAAGTATTAATTGTAAAACGTGTTAGTAAAATAATGATTAGTGACAGCCAGTTAAAAAATAGAGACAAAAGAAAAAAAACCAGTATAAAAAAACTGCTCTCATTTTTGATTTTTTTCGACGTTGCTTCAAAGTTTCAGAGATCATTCAGCTGAAAATTTACGTGTTGGTTGGGTAGAAAAAATAATTAGTAATACATTTTTTGTGTGCGTTGCATGACAATACGGAGAAAGAGAGAGGCGAAGGTAAAACATTCGTAGAGCAGTGATATAAAAAAGCTCGCTGCACGTACAATGCGATTGCATTTTTTTTGCGCCGGGTTTCCAGCCTCTTTATATTCAGCCCGTAAATGCGAAGCCGTACCAAACGAGAAAGAGAGGAAATTGTATTGCGCCCTCCTATATATGTACCTATATATTTATCCATGGATACGGCGTATACACAGCTGACACTGCCATTATTTCGACTTTATTATGAAACGCGCGATTATAATTATGTGGGCGAGCGAAAACGAGGTGCGGCATCGTCGGCCGTTCTCGCAATTAACTTGCACGACTTTTTATTCATAGCGATGTGTTCGAGGCGTGATTTGCATCGGTAAAAAGCGCGGATCCCATTTGCAAAAAATTTGCATTAATTTAGCAATCGTGCAATTCTATAGCTATTTACAAATGTAAGGGTGTTCTATTGAAGAATTGGGAAATTAGTTTATCTATATACAAAAATTATTGACTGATAAATTATTCTGAATATCTAATCTTTTTTATGAATTTACTATATAGTTTATATCTATATACAAAATATATTGGCCAATAAATTATACTGAACATCTAATCTTTTTTATGAATTTACTACGGAAGACAAAACTTATTAATTATATTTTTATAACTGTTCTTCTATTTCATTTTAATTTAGTTTATAAATTAATTTTAAACATACTGTCCTCGAATTGTTCGGATGGTCAACTTCATAAAAAGTCTTCGTCTTCATTTTCTCGTTGCATAATGTACAATTTCCAAATTTACAAAAAATAAAGTATAAAACATGGTAAAAAGTCAATTTTACCTCAAATGACTTAAAGTTTTTTAAAATAAAATAAAATTAAAGTACAACTGATTTACGCGCATACAATGAACAAATTATTGCGCCTATAGATTTTTCAAATAACTATTTTTAATAAATTATGCAGATTATTTCAGTATAAAAAAGAACCCTGATTGTTTTATTTCGTATGGTTGAAATAAGTTCACAAAGATGTTATGCATAAGTGTAACATTTTTATTTATTAATACTATTTTACTTAGTTTTGTACTCTTCTATTTAATAACAATATTATACTTACATTAATAAAAATAAATTATAAAAACTTTTTTTTTTAAAGTTTTACAAAATAACTACTCCTTCTAAATGCATTACAAGCAAATAAGAGGCATCCATTGCATTGTTAATGATATTCCAGAGCAGCCGCCGCGCTCTCCGGCATTAACCTTTTAGACTTGGCTATTTTTTTATGCTAACTGTGAGTGCAGACGTGTTTCCCCTTTGGGCGTGAGACATTTTGCCGGCGTGAGTGAGAGATCGAGCGGAGGCTTTTCTCTCTTCTCTTCTCTCCGCGAGCAACTGCTTTTAGGGACGAGAGAGCGCCTCTCGCTTTTCGCATCTCATCTCTTTCTCTCCCGGCCTCGGCGCACTTTTTTCCTCGTTCGCGCCCTCCCGCGCGAATTTTCATCCGCCTCTCTTTCTCTCTCTCTCTCTCTCTCTCTCTTCCTCTCGCTCTGTGTTGTTTTCCTTGTCTCGAGCGAGAGACACATAAAGCGCTCGGCGGAAAAATTGGGATTGCGCGCGCGCCGGTGTGTCGTCTTTTCGCCCTGGGGATAAGAAAGTTTCGTCACCGCCGCCGCGAGAAACTCGGGGAAAAAGCGGCTTGGCAATCGAGAGATTTTAGGGAGGATTGACGCGCGCGCTCCTCTTTCTACTTCTTTTTTTTGCGACGTCTATATGGATGTTCGCTGAGCTCGAATAAAGGAGCCGGCGAAATGCGCATTATGGAATCATTAGCTTTGAAAGGGGGAGGATAAGATTATGTGTTAACGGTTGAATAAATCGACTGCTGGATTTACTAAAGAAGATAATAAACAAATAAATATAACAATGAAATGATATTAGTCCTATGTGAAATAAACAGCGATATTGAAATAGAATTTATCTCTTTAATAGTTTTGTCTCATACATTTGATAAAGTAAGTCTCTGCACCTAAACAAGAAAGAACTTTGAAATAGATTTCATTAAAATATACCCCCTCTATTTGTTTCACTCTCCCCAAACATTTATATTTATCAAATCCGTAGTCGCTGCGATTACATCTCTTACAGCCGTGCGTTCCGTACTTCAACGCTTTTAGTGCCTCGGCATTAGCGGGCTTCAAGAAATGTAAATATCGCGGATTGAAAGTTAAATGGGAATGAGCATCGTTTCAGCAAATGGACTTCTTAGTAAAGCGCGGATTACCTTAATTAAGATATCGCGGGCACTTCCGAGCCAGCATCCGACGCGTTCGCACGGAACGAGAAGATCCAGGCCTGCCGAGCCGCGCCCGTCGAGCCGATAGACGAAAAAGCCGTACCCGAAAGAAGAGACCAAGAGCGAAACAAGCAAACAAACCAAAAATAAATCGTAGCATCGGCGAGTAGGAAGATAGGAGGAAAAAAAAAGGAAGAGGAAACCGAGCGACGAAGGATCGTTTCGGAAAGAGACGACGAGACCGTTAGTAGTCGTCGCGCAAAAACAAAGAGAGCGAGCTGGAGCCTCGCTCCCCGGGAGCTAAGGGGGTGCGCGGAGGAAGGAAGCACTTAAAGAATTATCCGAACTCGAGGCGGTGGAAAGAGAGAGAGAGCGGTGGGGCACGTGCACTCGTTCCCAGGCCAACACCTAATACCTACTAATACCGAGTCCCGTGTATCTGTCTACCCTTTTACCGTCCCGTGTCCTACCACGGCCTGAGAGAGAGAGAGAGAAGGGTCGTGTATACAGCTACATAAGTAGACGGATAGACGCGGCGCATCGCGGAGAGGCGATTTTCGCAGCTGCACCACCACCACCATTACCACCCTTCGAAATAGAAGGCGCGTAGCGGAGCAGGTTGGAGAAAGTAAACCAGAGCGAAAATAGAGAGGGAGCGGAGAGAAAAGAGCAGCGGGCAAATTGGGAGTCAGCGAGCAAGTCAACTGTGCCCGATCGAAAGCTCCGGAGATTCCGATTGTTGGTTTTTCTTTTCGTCGACGGCGACGGGGATTTTGGCTGGGAGATCGGGGGGTGCGCCGTTTTGTTGGCCCTCTTGCCGATTTTTCAGAGGAGATTGGGCTTCTGGGATGGTTGTCGTTTAGGGGTTTAAGTATGTGGAATGAGTAAATGTATGCGTAAATAGAGTTGAATAAATGGATATATAATTTTAGATAATACTTTGTTTAGATTATAAACAATTAAATTTGTATGAGAAAAATAAAACAAAAATTCAAAATATCTTGTACCATTTATAAAACAGAAAATCGTGCTTTGTTTAATCAGGTTTAGAGGCAGATAAAAAAATTTGGCGCTCTACGCCTTCATTGAGTTCCTCCCCTTTTAAGAAAATTTTTAAGGATGAAAGCGTTTGTGTAACAAGACCTTTCAAGAGCAAAAGAAGAAAACTTAAAAAAAGTATTAATTAATCGTTGAAAACCACGAGTGAGTGGACACTAGTAAAAGCTTTTGCCCTTGTATGACCTCAGTCTCTGGCTTATCGTAGAAGAAAAAAATCCACCAGTTTTGGTTCTCAACATACTGTGTTATTTCATTCTTAACCGAAATAATATGCACACATTTAACGATTGATATAGCAGTACATTAATGATTTTCTAATGACTCATTATAGCTACTTCATCAAAAGTTAAAAAAGACCTCGAGACATTCCCTCTCTAAATCTTCAAAAGAGAGACTGCTTGTCGGGGGCAAGGTTAGCTTGGGTTCTCCTTTCATAAAAGGGACCTAAATTTTTTGCGACTGCATTCTTAAACGCTCGCGTGTGTGCTATAATTCATCTCATCTGCAGAATGTGCAGGCCGGAGTTAAGAAAAAAACTTTGACGCGCGAAGCGGTGAGATAAAGAGAATCTCCTCACACTCACTGCGGCACCTCAAAGCTGCAAAATCTTCCAATTAGGAACAAATTTGGCTTGTAAAACAGAAGCATTCATGTTTTCAGTAATTTTTAGTAAGCGTTGAAGATTATATTACTTTTTGGGTTATATTCAAAAGAATAATAATTTATAAGTATTATAATTGGAATTATGCAATAATTTTTGGTTATACAGATCACTCAGAATCATAAGAGCAATTTACGCTTTAATAGATCTATACCATTTATGTAAAATTTGCAGAAAACTTATAATTGACACTAATTTTGCATTGCTCTTAAAAGCAAAATTACTCTTTCAATCAAAGTTTTAAAAACAAGTCACAGCCTCAAATTTACCAACCCGTTTTCAGCACAGACCCAACTATTGCTTAGAAAAAAATCTCCAAAGCCTTAGTGAATACATTCCGCTACTGTCAGCCTAGCCAGCAGCCGAGCAGTCTGGCCGTAACGATCTCGCATGTTTTGCGTATACACAGACTACAAGAACCGAAGGAGGACCCTTTCTCATTCCCTCCTCTCCTTTTGCGGGCTATCCCGTTTTCTGTTTCTACTTTGTGCAGCCGGCTCTGAATGGACGGCTTTCTAATGGACGTCGAAGAGGCCACAGGCGCGTGCGGAGGCGTAAAAATACACCCGCCCGGTTTCCTATTGACAAATGACTGCGGAGCCCTTTGTGCAGGACCGAGCCGATTCCTTTTTACCGAGAATCGAGAGCTCGGGCCGTGTGTTCGCCAATTTTTTTGCTCAGACGTGCGGCTTCCGGATTTCTGAAAAGACATATTGAGATGCGTTGGGAGAGTCGATTTCGATTTTGATTGAGCCGTTGATGAGCAAAAAACGCTGGCGATGGCAAGTGGCAATGATGCTAGGAGGATTTGAGTTTAAAAAGTAATTGGATATGAGGACTCTTGAAAGTTCCGAGGGAGTATTTAGATAAATACGGAACAAGCTTTTGGATGGATAAAAGTTCGAGTTAAATAATGAAGCGATTCTCCACTTAAAGAAAAAAATGAGAAAAATTGTTAAAAGAAACTCTTAACTTAAGATATTGTTCAGTTTAAAATAAAAACGATGATTGTTTCATTATTTTAAATGGTATAGAATATGATTCTCCTTTTAAACTTACACATTTTGCTATTCAAAATATTAAAGAATAGAGAATCTAACATTTCATTGTTGTTATTACATATTTTACTAGTGAAACTGGTAATAATAATGACCAGAATAATAGGGAAAGTAATTTTGAATTAATGTTTATGGATGGACATCAAAAAAGTACAGTTCGAATTTGTACTAAAATGTCGAATTTTCCGGAATCTAATAAAATGATTATATGGACATTTTAATTCTTAGTCTAGGTCGAAAAAGTCATTTGTAAAAAGTGTGATTCGATTCCGAAAAATTCCAAACTTTAAAACAAATTTGAACCCAACTCTCGCTTTTTTGGTACCCACTTCTAGTATAAAATTAAAAATAAAGTCGCATCATATTCAATTGAATAAAATCAATCCATAGTCAGCATCTGTATAAAGACTAATTAAATTTCTTAATCAAAAACTATTGCAATTAATGACAAATATCACACGCCATTAGATAAAAAAAAATGATTGAAGAGGTCACTGCAACCCGGCGCAGAAAATAACTTTTTGAAAAATCTCTCTTCTTAATTACTTTCATCGTATATGTTTCCTCGGGCCCGCAAAACGAAACTAAGAAATCCAATCGGAAGGCGCGAAAACGATAGGGAGAAAAAAAGGCAGCCTGCAACATCCGAGAGGAGAGTAGCAATGCAACACGAGCGAGAGAGAATCTATATGCCAGGGGAAGGTAGCGTGTGTGTGTGTCCGTACGGGGTGGGCGAGCGCACGCGCGCACGTGTTGCTAACGCATTCCCCGACAAATTGACTTCAGGCCTCGACGCGTCCGTTGCCCCCTTCCACGCGGCCCGCAAACGAGGAGAGCGACGACACCTTTATTATTAGCCACCGTTCTCTCTCTCTCTCTCTCTTTCTCTCACACACTCTCTCTCGCTAGTTAGCCGAGTTAGTTAAGTGAGAATTATTATTTAGAGCGACCGAATATCACACTTTGCATGAGTCGACCGCCTGCACTGCTCTATATACATTGTATTCCACTAATTTCATCGCGTTTATACTGTATTATGCTTGTTGGGGTGTAATTGGTAATCTTATGAATGATTTTTTTTTTTCAATGATTTTTTTTAAAGATGTTCGAAGCATTAGAAGTTAATAAAAAAAACATATTTATTTTGGGTAGCTGCATTTGTATTTACGAATATGATCATTATTCTAAAACTGATAAGCGATTTTGATCTAAAAAGAATAAATTGTCAACTTTCATTTAACGATACTCTAAGCGATTGCAAGTTATCAAAGACCTTTAAATTGTAACATTAAGATTATATCTTTCATATATGCTCCAAAAACTTCCATAACTACTGTCATAAATAACAAATTTAAAACAAACAGTTTAAAAAAATACTGTAGTCTTCGTTAGGAGGGACGGTATAGAGTTTGTATGAAAAAAGTTCGGTTTGGTTAACATTTAAAGTTTTTATTTTAATTTTTTTAATTCTATGTCCTCAGAAATTGGATTTAATACCAAAAATATTTTTTCTATCACAATAGATTCAAAAATCATAAATTTGCTAATACTTGTTAATTTAAATTTAAATTTAAAGATCTTATTTCAATCACACTAAAATTAATCTTCTAAATTTTCAATCCGAAAATAACTTTCGCAAATAAAGATTAAAGGCCCTATCTATAATAATTCACAAAAATCACTGAAAATATACTTACTGAAAAAATAATAACAAAATCAAAAGATAATAAATAAAAATAAAAACATTAAATAAGCGATAGCTCGTTTCGTCCTTTCCACAGCCAATTTTCATCTCCCAAACTCTCGCTATCCAACAATCCCGAGCTCGTATCGCATCGAATCTCTGTTGCACTTCCACTATTTGCTTAGCTCGCTGCCTCTCTTTTTCTCCTCGGCTTCTCCTGCTTGGCGTCTTATTTGTCCAGGAGGATCGAGGTGTCGAGCGCTTTACGATTTCCGCGCCGAGGAAAGAGTCTGTTTAAGTCCCTCGGCTGCCAAGCGAGTAGTACTCCAGCCACTGTTTCCGAGACGAATTATGTTTTCTCGCGATGCTCGCTGCGCTCTCCACGACGATTCACTGCTTCGTTTAATCCCCGCGAGAGAGCAAATATTATCGTCATTAATACGAGATCGAGCGTTTTACCAAAATACCTTGGACAAATAGGCGAGCGCGCGAGAATCGAGTCGCCGGATTAGTCTTTCGAGCGGGTAATTTGTATCTTTTACGATGTTATAAGCTGGGAGCGTTATGAGGGCTTTATTTTCAGAAAAGGTGTTAACGATGCGTACCGCGTCGACTTGAGGTTTTTAGAATAAAATAATAAGTAGTGATGATTGTGAGGTCTGTTTATTTTGATATATTTGATTACTTGATAGTTTTTGAAGATTTCCGACTACATTTTTTTTCTTTGAAGTAATGATTTACAAATGAATTTGGGGACTTATTATTTAAGATTATACTATTTTATTCAAAAATTCTAAGAACTGTAAGGTAACATAAACTTTTATAAGAAGCAATTTTTTTCATTTATTTTCTCTCTTTCAAGAAAAGTAAAACAATGATTACGCAATAAAAAAAATTTCTGAACGTTACTAAGATTTAAAAAGAACATTGTTTCCGAGAGAAAAGTTTTGCTATTCTTATCTTTCTAACAATATAGTATATGATGTAACAATTTACCGATATAAAAACTGATAGCTTTTAAAATAAAAATGATTTCTGATCATTCCTAAGACGAGCTAGATTTTAGAATAAACATCGTTTCAGCGAGAAAAACTTAGCTATTATTATCTTTCTAACAACATAGTAATATGAAATAAGAATTAATTTACCGATATATAAAACTGGCTTTTAAAATAAAAATGAAGAACAAATTTTTCCAGCCATTTGTCAATGTTAAGAGTTTTGTTAAAAATCTGTAAACATTTCAAAATTATCATAATTGTATGTCACTATTTCAAATTAGAGAATAAATTATCTGGATTAATAGTGATTATTAAGATTCATTCAATTTAACAGTAGTTTAGCCTTGTAAAATTAAGTTTTATTTTATAAGTAGATTTTCCAATACTTTTTTTTACTCTAAAGTTGTGAATTTCACTAAATAATCGTGAATTTTTTACTATTTGTTAATGGGAATTCCACTATTTTTTACATAGTGGAGCATTTTGCACTATTTCAACTTTAGAGAGTACTTTCCATTTTGTTTTTCATCTACCTCTAAAGAGTTCATCTACTTCTAAAGAGTTTGATAATATTAAAGCTGGAATACACACGGTTTAACACACATCGATTCTTGCGCATCTTCCAATTATTCAAGCTTCATCCTCGATTAAGAGAAACTTCTCTCTTATCTTTAGCCGATCCGATCGACTCGAGGGATTGCCTTCGTGGACTGTTTCACAAAATGACTTCTGACTCCTTAATTTTAGGAAAAGTCAGGCTCAATTTTCCAACTGACTTTAAAACTTCTTTCAACTATTAAAGAAAATTATCTGAATAAGAACATAGTCCTGATCTATCCATTTTTTCTTAGTATCTTAAACTTATTTAAGTTTAAT
>JAPYZA010003328.1:0-15367 GCA_030522685.1 Eupelmus azureus | reverse complement strand
ATATGCGAAATTGTGATGTAGTGCAAAATGTATTTTTGATGGATATGTGCGCACGTGAATGGTGAATTCAAAATTGTTGCCATTGCCGATGATCCAGCGATTTTCCGGTAAGTTGGAGTATATTCTTTCTTTTCTAGTGCTTTTTTGAAGAAATTTCCAATTCAAACTATTCAGAAAAGAATGAAATATTCTTCAAAAATTGCTTCGTGTATTTTTTACGCAATAATAAAAGTGTAGTGAATAAGGGTTTCAATAAATTAAAAAAAACTTCTTAGTATTTTCAAATAGATTTACAAATCTTTAATTAAAGTTCATTAAAAATTATCACCATTCCCACTAGTATCTCAATTTTCACTACACTTAATTTCATCTACCATATTAATACAGTTCAAAACTTTATTACCAAAAATCTTAATTCACGACGTGCTACAAACTCACCAACTACCACATCGCACCCATTAAATTCACCCCCGTTGAAAACACGACTATTACACAACCATTAACTTTTCGCACTCGAACAAACCCCACGAAAAGACATTTCCCGATGCCCTACGGGTACCGTTTTTCTCGCCCCCTTCAAATTTTCCGCAACTATCGTATTTACAGAAAAGGTGCACCCACGACGCGAGGGAAATTTTAGACCTATTCAAAATGAACACGAGTGACTCGACCCTCACGTTCGCGAAACGTAAACAGTGCTCGAACGTTCCACGAGCCCTTTGGCCTTTTGGATTCAAGGTTCAATGGATTCGACAATCGATGTTGGCGATATTGGGGCAAGCATAATAGAAACGGCACCTTTTAACGCCATATGCGTGGGTGCCGAGATGTTTAATGGCCTGGGGATTGACCAAAGTAGGTACGTGCACGACAGGACGGAAATCAGGGTAAGGGCCATATGGGTTTTGAGTGAGAGAGTTGGTTGAGTGAAGGTTTTGATTGATAATTTTACAAAACTGTAAATATATTTTTTTTTTGAAGTAGAAGTGAATTTAAAAATTTTAAATATTTTATAAGTGCTTTGAAACATGGTTGTGTGGTAATTCATCGCAGTTATTTTGTTCAATTTGCACTTAATGTGATATCTATATCCGATTTTTCAATCGATTTATTATGCAGTCGCAGTGTGACAGTAGAAATCGGTAAGCGCCGCGAATACGGCAACCGGATTGGCATGAAGCTTGATATACGAAATTTAGCGCGCGCTCTAGCGAGGATCGGTTAGATATTAATATATAAAAATTTAACTGAACTCAAAATTTCCAATAGCTATAATTATTTTTTCGAAAAATTCTACCAAATAATTTCATAAATATAGATACTTAAAAGAGACATTTAAAATTTATACCTAAAACAAGAAACTATTACAGTTAACCCAAAATTTATTTTGGATAAGACATATTTAAAAGATCTTTTAAAAGGATATGTTATATATAATAATTAATTGTATTATACACAACATACAGAAAACATTCTATAAATCCAAAAATGCAGAAATCGAAAATACGCCAAAACTTGAACTTAAGAGTTTAAAAGTAAATTTTGAAGAGTCAAATTTTTAAATTGTACATTCTATAAACATCACACTAATTATTTTTATGACAGTTTCGAGTTGTTCTAATTGTATGATGAACGTCCGTAAAATGAGAAAAAACCTCCAAACGACGAGTTACATCCGGTAATTGACACTGATAATGCGACTACGAAAACTGAGCCAGAAGTTAGTGATTATTTGCGCGCGTTATGATGTGGCTGGCCGGAGCAATAAGCCTACTCGCAATTTTCGGAGCAGCAGCCGAAAACCTGCAGTTAAACTACCAAGGTAAAGTAGCTCTCTTTGATTTATTTACGTATAGATAACGACCAGAGCTATAACCCTTTGATTCCCACTGTAAACCATGAACAGAGCTGCTCTAACATGTGTACTTTAAATTGATTTTAATCATCACTTGAATTTAGCTAATTTATGAAAAAATTCCAAACATTGAAAATTAAAAATTAATCTAAACTCTTTATCTCCCAATTCAGTTGCATCATGTCAGCCACCAAGATTTTTCAAATGTCACAACGACAGATGCATACACGCAAGATTCAAATGCGACGGAGTGAACGACTGCGAGGATAACTCTGACGAGGAGGGTTGTGGTAACCATTTGCTGGTAGCTTATAAAAAAATCTTTCGATTCGAGACATTCGCAGACGAATGCTGGGATAATGAATGGCAGTGTCTAGATCTCTACCATTGCATACCGAAGGAAAAATACTGCGACGGTGAAAAAGACTGTTCAGACGGTAGTGACGAGTTCGAAGGATGCTATCCAAATGTAAGTACACGCAAACGTAACGAAACTATTAATAACAAGGCAGTAAAATATGTTAATTTCATTATATATTCAAAAAGCCGTGCACCGAGTTCAAATGCAAAAATGGCCGATGCGTGAAAAAAAATAAAGTCTGTGATGGCATAGATGACTGCAGGGACAACAGCGACGAGTTGGACTGCAGTAAGTATCCACTTGTTATATTATACAAATGAATATTGAAAAATTCATAAAAGAAATTAAAGTTGTTAACAAATGTTAAATTGTAGATATTAGCAAAGAATCTCGCGACTGCAAAAGCACAGGCGGCAAGTAATCTGAGCACAATCTAGTACTGATCTCGTAGTCATTGGTCTACTACATCAAAAACGACTTTGCTCTGATTTTTTAATCCACTAATGGATCATAAAAATAATTGAATTATACCATTTAGACAATAACAATTTCGTTTAAAATCAAATTCTTAAATTCTTCATTTAAAAATTATAATTAATTTTATTTGTAAATTACAATATGAACACTTTAATGCATAACTTTTAATTTATTTCTCATTTTAGTGAAAACAGCATGCAAGACTAAAAATTCTTGTGCAAAACAATACTACGCTACTTCATCAAATGGCTCTAGACTTATTAGTTCAAGTTGGTTTTCTTCTTTGTTGTATTTTACTTATTACGAACTCAATAAAAGATATTAACAATTTTTTGAAATTTTAATGGTTTAACAGAATTACTGAACACTACATTACAGAATAATAAGTAAAAAATGAACTGGAAATATAATCGGAACATAAAAATAAGCGAATAAAGCTATATTAACATTTCAAAGTTAAAAAAAAACATGAAAATAGTAAAAAATTAGGTTTCTACTTGACAAGCATTATACGGTCGTACATATTAGAAATCAAAACGTATAATGTTTTCCTATAAAGAAAAAGAATAATATACATCGATAATAAAATCAGAAGAAGTTTGCATAGGTTACGTATAAAATCTGTCAACAATTACAAGGCGCGTGTAGCGCGCTAATTTCTTTAGTAGTTAATAATTATTACATCGACTTTATTTATTTCCTTCAACTGCAAGTTAATAGTTCTTATTTATAATATAAGTAACTAATATTTTACTGCATATTAAATAATTATTTGTATGAAATAAAAAATGTTTTACGGTATACATAAAAACGTTACGGATGTTTATATTTTTTATGTAAAAATTGTAAGTTCCTTTATTTAATTTTTCAAAAAAAGAAACCAACAAAAACTAAATCTACCAAAGTGCTGATATGATATCAAAAAGTTGTCAGTCTATCCTCCCGCCAGATCAGCACCAACTCCTCCCTCCCACCCAAACCTCAAATCAGCTCCTCCAAACCACCCACCTCAATACTCAAACATTTCGCGATCTCAAAATTCCACCCAGCGAGCCCTCGCCCCAATCCCCTCCAAAGCCCAGCAACGAACGTTTCGCACAATCGAATCACTTAGCTGGCCTACATACCGTAAACCCGCGCGCTCTTCCGGCTTAATTGCCTCTAAACCAGCAGCCGCGCGCCATCGGCCAAAGGCCAGCGATAATCAACCCGCGCGCGCTAAAAACCCTTCAGCCGTCCCTCCACGTCCATCCTCACGCGCGCATAAGCATCCCAGCAACAACGGAACGTCGCGAAATCGAAAGCGCGAGCGAGCGAGGCCCGGCAACGAGATTATGGTAATTGACTACGGCCGACTTGCGAAAGCCCCGACCGTCGGGCATATCAATTACGGGCGCTCCGCTTTGATCCGGCCGAACTCTCGTGCGTGTAACGCAATTCGCGCTGACCCCCCCTGATCTCGGAATGGGATTGCTTGGCGGCGCCATGCCGGATTGAAGTGGGTGAGGTTTTTTTGGAGTTCTTTTTTTTTGTGTTTTAATGCGGGGACATGGGTGAGGAGGATGGGAAAAGTGGAGTGGTTTTTTTGGGATGGATTTTTATGCGAGTGCGTGGTGGCAGATGAGAAGGCGCGCTCTGGATTTTGGCTTTTGTTCTGTGGATTGCCATGAGTGACTGAAGAAAAAGCTTGATTTCTATGAAATTAGAGGAAAGCATGTGAGTTTTATTTTCGGGTTGAATAATGCTGTTAGTTTGGGTTTGGAAACAAATCAATTCTAGTTTGTAAGAAATAAACTATGTTTATAAGAATTTGTAATTTTTATTGATTCGTTCGCAATATTAAAAAGGAGATTACTCTGAAAGAATAAGTACTAAATACATCGTCATTTGGATATGCTGATCGCTTAATCTTAACTCATTAACGCCCTCTACATTACAATCAGATAGGTAAAATTATTCACTTTAAATTGAAACTGTTTTACCTTGAAATCGCAGTGAGTGATCTTGAAAACTTTAAGAACAACTCCTTTCCGCAATTAGCTCTGTAAAATAGGTGCATTTTGACTGCGACGATTGCGGAAAAAGCATGTACTTGCAGTTTTCAAGATAGCTGATTACGAATTCGAAGAAAAAACATCGGAGATTCAAAATGTATAATCTAATTTGATCGGGCTAAAAGGCTTAAAATTTCTCGAAATACTAATTAATTAACCTAATTAAAATGAAGAAAAAAAATTTAGTAGTTACTTGATCCGTAAATGTTATATATCTAAATCACTTAATTCTTTAATTAATTATTTTATTATCGTAGATACAATGTTTTAAATGTATGCGCATATAATTATCATTTATTTATAATAAAAGGAACATGGTTTTATACTGCGAAATCTTTATTTATAATATCTACAAACTTATTTTTATTACCAACTTTCTGTATTATAATTTTCATAGGCAAAAAATCCATACTGCTTCTATTTTGATTTTGTGAAATTCTATTTTAAGTGGTAAACTTTGATTTCATCCTTAATGATTTATAAATTATTAATTTATCGTAAATATATTAATATTCCGACAAATTTTTTTAAATTCTATAAATATTTATAACAAAAAAAGTATAAATCAATTATAGACGATTTTAATTAGTAACCCAATGCGATTTATTTTATCCACTCACTATTCCTGAAATGTGCAGAACTTCAAAAGAATAAAAAAATCGAACAAATTAAAAAAACTTATATAATAATTTTCTTTAATTTTATAGATGAAAGAAGAGGATAATAAAAATAATTATCATTTCGAACACTGCGAATTTGATAATTATCAAATATCATATAATTAGCGAAGATAATGCTGATGAAAATAAAATTTATTTTTGAAACGAAATATTTATAATTACTTTATTTCATAAAACCTTAACCTTATACATTACACGCTTTCTGATGTTTGATCTCAATAAAAAGAATATCGATTTTTATGTACTTTGCGTACGTTTTGAATTTATGATGATTATTTTTATATAGGTAATACCCTGGTAGAAAATTGACCATATTCTGAGCAGAACTTCTGGTCTACAAACGTTAAAATGACACTTTTTCTTGCTTTTATTTATAAATAAAATCAGTCTTAGAAAAGATTATTAATAATCTTTTCAGTTTGAGCTCTACGCTAAATTACGGCCATTAAAATTGCCACTATTATATTTTTTATTGGAAATAATTGACATTTTATTCTTTGAACTTTATACACTTAAGCTTGTGTAAAATAATAAAATTCATTTATTCCTAAAATTTTTTGCATTAAAATGAGAATTTGTTTTATTAATTTTACAGTGTAAATTGTCTTTTTGAGATTGTAATAATACAATTTTTCCTAAAATTTACAACAGTTTATAACAAATTAGACAAAGCTTTTAGAAATGCAATATCTCGTTCGAGTACCATATGGCTTTGACAGGAACAAAAAAAGATAACAACTCGAATTTATTAAAGTAAAAAAAAATTTAATTGTATGTATTTTTGATCGAATTATAATACAGAAAAAATATTTAAGAATACATACAGAACGTATTTTTACTATATTTTCATTTTAGCGATTCGCTTTCTGACATTAATTATAATTCGTTTTATTTTAAGCAGACAATATAAAATTATATGAAATTTGAAATTTAAAAAGCGTTTATTAACGTAATTCAATTAGTAGAAGAACAAGTAATTTTATTCGAATATTGATAATAAGTCTCAGTAAGATTACATAGATAAATATCAATTTTTCATTCTAAAAAATTTAATACGTGTGCGCGATAAACATCAATCTAATCTAAATGACCGCTACTATTTAAATAATACATTCTTTTTACTAATTTTTTAACGCATAACGTAAAAAGCCACTCCGAGCTTAATCCAATCCCACGCCAATCCGAAAACCTTATCAAAGCAAATTATTTACAGCTCGCAAATACTTAATTTGCCAAATTCCCCTTTTAACTCAGCGTTTCTTTTACATTTTTTCCCCTCATCTCTATTCTGTTAGTCACAAACGCTCAGCTTTTCGCGCAGAGAACCAGACAGCAACAGACAATCCCCTTGCAGTCTCGCCGCAATCTTCCCTTTTTTTTCAGCCCCCGAGCCTTTTCCTCTCTTTCTCGCAACGAACCGAAGCCTAACCGAATTTTATTTATGTAAAGACATTAAAAGCCCAAATCCGCTTTCTTTTTCTCTCGTCTCTGGGAGCGGTAATTCATGCGAAAGTCGATCAAGCGCGCTCAGGCAGCGACGAGGCACATTTGCATTTTTCCCGTTCTCCGCGAAACGATTATTCAAAAGAAAGGATGCAAAGACCGCATAAAGCCGTTTGGAAAAAATCGGCGGGGTTCGTGCGCGGCCGGCGGAAAACGAGCGCGCCGATCAACTGATTGGATTTTATAAATATCTTATCCAGGAGCTTTACATTATCGTGTTTACTCTTGAATTGGATTTTCGGGATTCTAATACTAGTTTAGCGAAAGTTTAATAGTTTTGCGTTAAAGGTATAGCGAGGAGAGTATTTAAATTTTTTTGTTTATTTAAAATATGTACAGCAGAATGCGATAATCTTCTTAACAATAAAGGTTAAATTTATTTTTATTTTGACAAGAAATAGTTACTTTGTCATATTCAAATATTTGTAAATTTTAAAATGAAATATACTTAAATCTTTGAAACTAGTTTTTATTAAAAAGATCCAAATTGAAACTTTTTTTAAAAAACTTAAAACTAATCATCGTACTATAAATAAAAGCAAAATTACCCACGTACTATTAGAAAACTACTTTTGCTTAATTAAAATTAAGAGAAAGGTTCAATATATTTCACGCTCTTATATACATTAAATTTCATCCACTGCGATTTATTTTTATTAATAAAAACCTATTTGCCTATCAATTTTATTATTTCACTATTTTATTTATTTCCATCCTCTTAATATCCAACTATAAAGCATGGAAATAAACTCCAGCGAAATATTACAATTTCCTCGCTGCAGCTCAATAAAGTCTCCATAGAAATCCACGCGCAATCCCATTTCTCCTCTCACCTACCTAAAAAAAAAATCATTTCTCGCACATCTCAATCCGAAATCCTACAAAATTCCCAAGACAGCAGTAACCATCTCAAGTAGGCATAATCCACATTCTAAAATTAATTTCGCAGCGAAATTCCCAGCTCACGCTCAATTGAAAATCCGATCGAACATGTGCGGCTCGGGCACTTGAAGGCATCGACCGAAATCAAAGTTTATTTACTCGCGCTCGCGCGCGCACAGCGTGGCCACTTTTATCGCAGTAAATTCCGCGTCCCTCGAAGATGGCACGTACGCGATAAAGCCGATACAGATATATCCATTTCGAGGATCTCCGAGGCCCCTCCGATAATCGCCTATATCTCCCTCGCTCGCTCGGACGTACGCGCGATATACACAGATGAGAAATATATAGGCGCTCGCGCGCGCGCGCGCCGAGCGGCCCGGTGCAGGGACATGGAGATAAGCCGCGAGCTCTCGCAGTCGTCTGTCATTCAGCGTGGATTTCGAAATTTGCATTCGGAGAGAGAGAGAGAGAGAGAGAAAGAGAGGGGTAGAGACGTTTACGCTTCTGGTTCTGTCGCGCACGTCGCGCGAATCGAATGTTGTCTACGCGTTTACGGCTCTTTTATACTTGTTGCCTTTTATTACGAGGCTTTTCTTCGCTTGTTTTAGTTTATCTGGAGATAGCGGGCTTTTTATCGTGTCAGATAGGAAATTTTATGACGTTTGAAAGAATTTGTTGAAAGTCAGTGACTTTAATTTTTTATTTTTTAGGGGGATGTTTAAATTTCTGATTTCTTTGATTATTTACGTATTTAAGAAACAAGTTTCGTAAGGTATATAGGTGAAATATTTTACTTTTGCCAAACGTTAATATTCGATGAAGCTTGTAAAAACCATATAAGAATTTTCATTAAGGCTAATTATTTATTGAATATTGATATGAATGAATTACTCAACAATAATCTTGTTTAAAAAATCTTAGTAAAATTTATAATTAAAACACTGAATTGAAAAAGAACACATAGCTTATTTTGTTAACATTGCTTATGTGCCCTTTTTCCATCCAGTGCCTCAGTAATTCTAAATTTTATAATAGTTTTAAAAAAAAACATTTGGTTACAGTTTGGTACCTTTATTGAAATTTCTACAAGTACAATCTAATAATTTTGTGTAACATAACTTTGAGAAAATAGGTCAATTAAGCAATACAATAAAAATAAATGAAAAACTGGTAAAAAATACTTTCAATTCTTGAATTTACCAAAAAACAATAAAAATGAGCTGTTATTAATAAAAATATATGTAATACTTTCAAAATACAGATGTACACGCACATACGTCTTCTAAATACAGTATATCTTGATTAAGAATATTTTAAGACATATTGATAATATGTTTGTAAGAAATTTTTTTTACTGTAAATTGTTTTCTTTTTGAGAATTTTAAAAATGAATTGAGTTTTAAAGCCTATATAACATTCATAAAAAAAATTAAAACTAACTTGTTTTTCAGTACATTCATTATTGTTGACTTTAAAGTTATTGCGGTAGAAATTTTGACGAATCGAATTAAAAATTTTCAAATGATATTTAGAACAGCACTTAAAACGGTAAAAGGTCAACAAAATCTAACAAAAAGTAAGAGTTTTTGCAACATTAATTTGGGAAAGCTTTCAATTAATATTTAATTAAAAAATTACTGATATTTATTTTTATACTTTTTGAAAGTTTTATAAAGTTACTATAATTATCTTAGAGCAATATATAATTACTTGAAATTTAACAAAATATTTTCTTTGAAAATTCTAATACTGTACAAAAAGTTCGAAAATATTAACGTTTATAATTTTTATGCCTTTGTCTTCATAAAACATCCTAGTAAAGTTACCTCGGTGAAATACGTCATTCGCTCTGCATTTCAAATTCTTACGAAATGAAGTGTAGATGATTGCAGGTACGTTTTGTATTTTTATATACTTTCAAGACAATCAAATGAAGATACATAATCCATGTACAACCAATAATTTCTTTTCTTCTTAATTAAGCAAAGTATCTTAAAATTTATTTATCCTCTCTTTTCTTGCAACCCCGAAAATCAGATAATATACTAAACGTCAAATCAAAGTACATAAAATTTCGAGAATCATTTGTTAAACCACATCAAATTTCAATAGAGGAATCGATCGCGGGGTGAAGAGGCGATAAGATGATCGAGTCGGCGTTATCTTTATAAAAAGAGGGCCTTCATATAAAAGAATTGCGATTGAGTCTCTGCTTCCACATAGTGCCCACGTAGCGAGATGAAGCGCCATCACGCTTTAGTACTCCTGTGCCTTGTCGGATTGTCGGCGACCGTGAGCTTTGCTGCGGGTAAGAACAACCATGAAAAGTAGCCGCGATTTTCGTTATTAATTCACTCGTGTGTTATGAAAGCGAGATTGTATTATTGTCTTGATCTCGGATAGTAGGTATTCGTTTTGTAATTTTTAGAATAAACCGTAGTGATCGAGTTTATTTTGTCTAATCGATGTATTCCATCGACAGTTCTATTTATCGTCTGTTTATTGCGTAAGAGGAAATCACTTGAGTTATTTTGCATTCGATACTAAATAAAGCAGCAAGGGAAATCGATAAAAAAAATATGTAACATACGAATGAGTTACGACATCTAGTCTAAAAAAGTTATACATCTAGTATCTATCTAAAAAAGTTGCGACATCTAGTATTGTTTTAAATTATAGTGCAAACAGTCTACATTGAAACCAACCGAAATTTGGAATTGGGAAAAGAAGAAAGTGGTGACTATAATATTGATGTAAAGGGTTGCGATTTAATACTAGCAAATGGAACCAAGGTTCCCGTTTATCCCTCAAATAGCTACAGAGGTAACAGATACAGTGTAAGAACATATCAAGGATGCTTCATCAACATTTACAGAATAACCAAGAACGATTCTGGAACATTGGAAGTTCAATCTACATTCAAAAAATCAGGAAAAAATAACCCTATTGAAAGCAATAAATATACTTACAATGTCAAAGTTAGAGAGGTACGTTAAATTAATATATGATAAAAATGATGATTCAAAATATTATTTTTGAAGATCGTGTGACTTACGTTGCATATTTAAATTGAACAAATCTTGTGAAATTAATTTTTTAATATTCAATAAAGGATACTTTTAATTTTTCTAAAAAATAATATTTTGTAGAGCTCTGAAAAAATAATTTACATATACCATTTTTAGATGTTTGAAGAAAAATCGATATACCCAGCAAGAAGAGCTTCGGTTTATCCTGATCAACAAGTCTCAGTTCACTTCAATGAAAGATTCGATAACTTAAGCTCTTGCAAAATTCTGACACCTCAGGTATTAACTTTTTAAATGAAAATGTATAACGTGCCTCATTAAATGTAATTAATCTATTATTTAATTATTTTCTTTGAAGCTAATAGAATACGATCTGGCAGCAGACACATCATCGAATATTAAATTATCAGGTCACTGTGGTTTCAAGATGATTGTGAAAAAAGAATACAGTGGCACATGGACTTTGATTGCTGATCTTAAGAACGATACAGCCTTCTACAATACTTTTGAGGTAGTGGTAAAAGATCCACAAGACCTTCAACCCAATAGTGTAAGTGTATAATATCATCGAAAATAGTTGCGTAATAACTGGGATATTCAATTACGTTAAAACCACGTGTAGTTGTAATATTAGAATAACTTTTAAGTGAATTTATTTATTTTATTTTTTAAATCAGACCAATTTGATCTTTAAAAGAGGAGATGATGTAGTCATCACGGCAGGAACGGATAAAGCAAAATTATGCATTTTGGAAACCCCGCACGGTGTAAAGCTACCACTTACAGAAGGCCGATGCAGCAAAACTATAACTGCTGTGTCAGAGCATCACGAAGGAATTTGGAAAGCTTATTACGGTATTGATGGAATAGAAAAACTTGTGGAGCAACATATTATCGTTAAGACTTATGGTAAGAATAAAGAAATAAAGCACCGAAGAATTGACTTTTCATTACGCTGTTTTGTAAAAATTAATTGTTTTTCTTTATAGAGGCTAGTACCTTTAATACTAGTGTCACTCATTCAAGGAACGGAGACATCAACCTTCTCTGTCGAGTCCAATCACGCGAAATGAAGTTCTGCAGTTTCATTAAGCCTGATGGAGAAATATTGCACATGACCAATGCCGTGGGCAACGAAAAGTAAGATAGACTTGATTCAAATTAGTTTACGTTATCTTACTTAACAATACATACAAATCAAATAATTATGAAAAATACTTTGGTTTTATTATTGAATTATTTACCGTAGATAAATATTTCAGGTATGAATATTACGGCGAAGGAAAGCAAATTGATAATACTTTATTGAACGACTGTGGAATAACCATTCACAATCCGACGAACAGCGACTATGGTTCTTGGAGGTGTCTCGTTAGAACTAGTTCAGTAAAAACAGTGGGTAGCATTCTGAAAGTAACACCACCGGCAAGAAGTGGAATTGCCGTAAAATCGATCACAAAAGCCGAAGACGTGTATGCCAAACGCGGAGAGTCTTTCAAGGTTAGTCAGACAATCTAAAATTTTCTTCACTCTTTCTACTATCACAATTCGACCTACTCTCTAAATTTATCCTTAGAGATGTTGAATACCTTTGGTTCTGAACATTAGTAATTTCTTCAAACTGTCATTAGATATATATGCTGACAATTTCTCGATCAAAAGTCACTACTTCCCAAACCACAGCCACTTAAAAACACTCAAAAAGTATTATCCAACACAAAAGTCTAATATCACGAAATTCGCAGGTGAAGTGCAGTGCGGACGAAGTGCTGAGCTACTGCTGGTTCCGCAGTCCTAACGGTACGATGCACACGGTGATCAGTGAGACAAAAAATGTGAACCCACCAAATCTCGTATACGCGGGCGAGGGTTTTGACTTGGGTGACTGTACAGCTCTCGTGCCCGAGGCTAACGAGTACGATGCTGGACTTTGGACTTGCCATATGGGAGTAGCCAACGGACCCGAGATCGAGACGAGCTTCAGTGTCGTTCTGAAAGGTGGGTTATTTGGTGAAAAGAAATTGGTTTGTTGAATAATTAGTTTTATTGATTTACTTATTTATACATTTTAAAAGGGATCTAAAGCATTTTACATAGTTCATTTTGAAAGTGATAACAATGAATAAGTAAACAACGAGTCTCTTGCTTTTGATTCTACGCATTAAAATGATTAAACGCGGTTCCAAAAGAATAGAGTCAAGACTTGAAAGCTAAAGATTCTCACTGTCTCTTAATTCTGGTCTTTTGAAAGGATTTTAAGATTCTAGTCGTAGTTGGTACGCGTTCGTTATTAGTTCGGGGAAGCACATTCAGACTGTAGGTACAATACGATCAATCTAGTCAATGGACTTGATTGAATAGCAAATTTTGCAAAGAATCCTATTGTTAACTAACAAATACGATGTTCAAGGGGAAACTATATGCCGAAAAAATTTATTTAACCTGATTGAATTCCCTGTATTCCTGTATTTAACTGAATTTTATTTATAACAGTATATTTATATTTTTGTTCCTGTAACTCGCTCTTCCAAATTTTCACTAACTTACATATATCAAACTAAAAATCACCAAAAAGACAACATTAAAAAAAAGACTTCGACCCAACTCGCTTATCCCAATTGACAAGCGCGAGTCACAATAAACCCGCGCAACTACCTCGATGCTCGCTCGGTAGCTTCCTGCGCCGCGCGCACCGCGCTTAATTCACAATTTTCTCTCATCCACGCATCTCGCGCTAGAAGAGCCCTCTTAATGAATAGACAACGCGCACACGGCGGGCTTCAGTAGCGCGACAAAGGCGAAGAAGGGGTTAAGAGACAGCTCCTCGAGGGTGGCTGGGATGTGAAGAAGCGGGCGCGGTGGCGCAGGGACAATTATAAAGTGGAACTCGCGGAGCAAGAACGCTCTAATTGCTAAACTAATATCCGGGCGCTCGCAGCGCGCTCATTGGATTAAACGGAATCGTCTGGCGTATTACCGGCCCAATTCATTACTCGCGGACTTAATAACTCGGCGACGAGCCGTGCCCGGGGTTATTATGTATGTATATTAGAAGCGCAGCGCGACGTAAGGCCGCGAAATTAATTAACTAAGTATTAGATAAGACGGCGAGGTGAGACGCCAGTGTATAGTCGATGATAAGCGTTGACGCTCGGGATTCGGCCTATCGCTTTCTCTCCGTGGCTCCGTTTTATTTGCGAAAGTTGGGATTAAATATAATGAGTTAGGCGAATGATGTATGTTGGAATTTGTTGATTCAGAAAAGACTATGCGATAAAGGATCTGAATTATTATGGTGTTGCTAAGAACACAATTTGAGTATAGTGCCTATTATATAGGTCATTAATATTATAAGAATATTAAAATTAGTATTAAATAATTCTTTTTCGTCTCATACAGATACTCACTTAATCGCGGATCAAGAAGTGGTGGTTTTCGAGCGTAGCAGCGATTCAGATCTCATTTTCCGTCCATTGCCGGGCTCCAACAAGGTCATTGAGGCTTGTAGATGGGTCAATCCACTTGGTCATGGAATTAACATCGATCCTCAGGGACGCTACCTAACCGAGACCTACAGCACACACTGCAGGCTTTCTATTCGCGGTGAGTATGTTTTTCTTCGGCTAAGATTAGAAATGATATAGGGAGTTAAATGAGATTGCCGTATGTAGACAATGAATTATAAATTATATTATATTCTATTATTGAGTTGAGTCTTTAAAACGTTTGAACGGTTTCAATTTAGATTTTGATTTGTTGAATAGGTGCGAAATATTTGAAAAGAACTAATGTGCATGTACTCTGTCAATTTTTTTGCGTTTAATTTGATTTTAGTGTTGTAAATTTTTGTGTTAAAATTGTACTAAGAAGATATGGAAGGAGATGTGGAACTTTTCTGAAAATCGAACAGCGTCAGCTTCTGATAAAACATTCAATCCTTAGAAAAAATTTTTTTCTAACTTATCTAATTATTTAGGACATAAATTTTGGGTTCTTTTTTTAAAAATAAAAAATTGGAAAAATTCGGTTTTCATTATATTATTGGTAACTACGAGATAATTAAAATAATCCACAAACATCAAATTTGCGCAATAGTTAAATAGAAAAAAATAATGAAAAAACGACATTATCCCTTTCTAAAATGTCGAATTCCCTTACACAAAAAATGAACGGATTAAAAAGCTTTATTCCCTTTGCTTCTCTTCTTTCTCCCACCCTTTAACGAACTCCACGACAAACTAACCGAACTTTTTTAATAATCGAACACGTCAAATATAGACCGTTTCTCCCCTAGCGAGCTCGCAGTCGCGCAGCCTCTCGCATCACCCCTACCTTTTCGAAAATAAAGCGCCTAAAACAATATTTTTCTTCGGCGAAAAGTCGCCCGAACCAATCGGCCCGCGAGCCTCGAGATTCGATTTTCCAGTATACCTTAGCTGCGCAACGAAAAGACAAAGTCGGAGCGCGCGAGAAAGTAAAACAGCGCGCGACTCGTCGTTTGTCTTTTGACGGAAAGTCGCCCG
>JAPYZA010003327.1:0-24643 GCA_030522685.1 Eupelmus azureus | reverse complement strand
TGCCTTTAAGAAAACAAATAAGGACTAATGCAGCGTTTATAAATTTTGCTTTACGTAAAAATAAATGATTTATAGATGTTATTTTGAGTAAAAATAAAGCCGTTCTTTATACAATTTCTAATGCCAAAGTAAAGTACAATTTTTATAAAATATTAATTATTTATTAAATATATCTGTTTCGATCAAAATTAAGATAGCGTTGCTTTACTGTTGCAATAAACAAATTGAATAACAAAGTAATTTAAACAATAGACGTAAAACGTATAAAATATAATCGCATTCTATTAATGTGCCACTTTTAGGTTTTAGTTACTCAACCAGAATAAATAAAATAAAGTTTTAAATCCAAAGTTTTCAGTTAATCATGTACCTTTCTATTTTTTATTCAAGAATTTAATCATGTACCTTTCTATTTTTTATTCAAGAATATATTACTTTTTAAGTTATCTTATATCAATAAAAGAAAATCTTCACAATAAATGCAGTTTCTTCAATCTCATATTTTCAAGAACGTAAATACGAGGATATAACTGATAATTCCGTGTATGCGAAAAATACTCTACCTCGCAGTCATCTAAATCTAATCCGAAAGAAAGCACTTTCAGATTAAGCCACTCTTCGCGATAAAAAACCAATATCCGCCGAAATTCAGCGTCGCAGGGTGAGAAAAAACAGGCTTAATCTAAGCTCGCGCGCCAGCGGATTATGAATAGTAAAACTTAGTCAATTTCAGCGCTCCGTACACACGTACTCTCATAGCTAGGGTCCCACTTGCTCTCTCCTAGGCTAATCGACTATCGATCGCCTTATAGGAGAACGCGAGCGCGCGAGAGCAATTGAGCTTTCGGCTCAAATTTCACCGCACACGCTAACCAGCAGCAGCAGTATAGCAGTACCCAGACGAACCCTTTCCGAAACTTCGCCAGCAAACTCACCGCCCTCGTACTCTCTTTCTTCTCCCTCCGTATCTCTGCTACCCTTCAATGCCAGAGCACACGCACACCTTCGCATACGTATCCAAGTGATCACGCCTGAACGCATTTAATCGTCCATTGACAACGCGTTTTTTCAATATACATGGCTTATTTGCCTCTATACCTACACACATACACACACACACGCACACAAGCACGCACACACACACACTTACCCATACAAAGACGGATACACACAAGCATGCTCAATAAATTTAGTTAAATAAATCAAGTCGAATTAAAGATTGCTATAATTTAATCGAAAAGTAGGTAGTAGCATTAAGTTTTTATTAGTTTCTACATAACATTCTATTTGAGCACATATATTCATGTACACATTGATTGAATTTTTCTTGTGAACTAGAAAAGATGTCAGGTTCATCTACCAAGGATTTCATTACCAAGGATTTAATTTCAGAGAGTAAGAACCACCACGGGTATGCGTCTCGATACACGCGTGATCACGAACAGTAAACAGACGTAGAAAGTGATCGTAAGGATAAGAATCGATCCGTTACTCCTTCGCTCGGACAACCAGTAGCCGACGACTCTGCCTATTCAATTATCCCTGATTTTTGCACGAGACCTGCTGCTGCTCTGCACTTTTAAATTTGTCAGTCTGGCTAGGAATTAGCGCGAGTGCTTCTTTCGAATCGATTAGTTTTTTCTCGTTGTTCACTTTTGTCTGTCGTGTCATGAATTTGAAATAACTGATTGACAGGTTTAATACTGTTTGAGTAATTTACCACAAGCTGCAAATACAGAAAAAATATAAATTTCAAAAAAATTTTTTCAATTATATTTAACGAACTTTTAACTACTACGTGATGCATTTACGATTTTCACGATCTTTGTACGCAGCCGTGCGCCAATTTTTTGTCCTCTCCCGCATTGACGACTTTTCTGGCACGATTTACGCGGACGAAGCAGAACTCGAAAGCGATTAATGAATACAAATCAGTTTAAAGACCACAGCGGAACTCTGCCACCGAAGTTAAATGACTTTATAGAGTTTTCCGAGAGAACGGACTGAATGAAAAAGGGAGGACTAAAAAAATAGAGAATAAGAAAAAAGGCGGATCTTTCGCATCGTAAAGAGAAAAATAAAACTGGCATGAAAAGATTGCGTACTTAAGATTTCAATGTCTTAGTATCGAAGTAAAATTCAGCGTAAATGATTTTTGAAATTTTGAATGCTTAAAAAAATATTTTTCAAGGAAGATAAATGCCCCAAATATGTTTTTTTATTTTTTTAAATTAATAAATATAAGTTTTGTTACAAAAACCATAAATAAAAAACTTTAGCAGACAAATAATAGTATATTATAATCAAAAGAAATAAAGTCAAACATTTTCCACTGGAGTAGATTTACTACCCGAACGAAGCAAGTGATGAGCTGCTTGAATAACTGTGCTCGACTTGGAGAGTTTCGAAGGTCTTTTGCACCCAGGGTTGTGGTAAAATGCACAAAAATCCATATCATGCCTTCTTTTCAGGTTTGTCAACTTTCACACTTGCTTTGTAAATGAAAATATTTATTTAGTATGCAAAACACCATCCATATATTAAAAAGGAAAAACTAAAAAATCGTATACCAATATCTCTCAAACTCATATTGAAGCAATTGATCAAACAAGAAAGACAGATAGAAAAATCACCACACAAATAAAAATTCCATCAAACCGTTACTTCAATTAAGCAGACAAAATTCTTTTCAATAGCTCATGCACGTCGCGCAAGCTGCCTGATGGGGAAAACTTTCTCCACGCGCATCTCCCGCCATAAAGCGCAGAAAGGCGTAGTGCTCCCGCGTGCTGCAGAGGTCACTTGGCATGCAAAACGATCGAGAATGATCGCGTCCTGAATTCCGTATGGATTAAGCAGCCGGTCGTCGTGCGAAGCGCATAAGGCCACCGCTACGTGTGCATACATATAAAGTGAAGCGGCAGCGTAAATAATGCACGTTCGTGCATTCGTTGCTGAATCGATTTTCATTTCGATTAAAAAGTAACGGTGCACATGTCTGATGAAGGCTAGGTAGTGAAGGTTAGTTGACATTTGGAAATTTCGTTTATTAAATTATGTGGGGAGGTAGTGAAGCGAAAGAAAAATACATTTGTTATGAAGAAAAATAAAAATAAAATGTTTTGTTAAATTGTGGAACATGAGCCAATGTGTAACTGTTAAATAATTGATAGAAGCCAAATAAATAGAAAATTATAAATGATTGCTGTGGATACCGCAAAATTAGAGAAATACATAAAAATAGATTAATCAACTGAGAAAAAATGTTACTGATTCAAGGAGTTGATAAAGGAGCTGAATAATCCATTAATTTAATCTAAAAGATTCTATTAGTTTAATTGCATCTTGGAGAAATCAACAGTACTGCAGTCGCAGCAAATGTTAGATTATGAACGCAGCAAATGTTAGATTATGAAAAAATATGAATAATCGATAAAAATCTTTGAAGTTTGCACCAATGGAAGTCATGTCCACTAAAAGTGCTGATGTTTACTGCTGAAGATTGTTTTTGATTTTACTTACTTTAAATTTTATTTTGAAATACGGCACTGGCTTCAAAAAGATTTCTATCGATTATTAACACTTTTTAATGATTATTTCATAATTTTTAATGCGTTTTTTTTCATTTTTCCGAATTAATTTAGTCATTTTGAAATAATTACTAGATAAACATAAAAAATAAATCCTAATCGAATTGAACCTTATTCTTCCTTAAAGTTTGTTAAAAAAAGAATAGTTTATTTGAAGGATATGGTTCGTTGGTATTTGGATCTCATGAAAGTATCTGTTCGCCTCATTTTCCGAAGAATTCTGTCGACATGCTTGCTTTAACATGACATTTTTTTTTTCGATTTTGTAATTTTTCGTCCTATACAATCGCAATATCAAAATAGTGCAATAATAATCATATAAAAAATTTTATTTTTTTTTCAATTCCCATAAGTGAGCCAGAATTATTAGAGAATCCCAAAAAGTTGACTTATTTATAAATGCAGAAACTAGATTATAGTGAATACTATAAATATATAGTATACAGCGTATTATTATTTGTCGACAATCAATAGAATCGTTACAATTAATTTAAGGTTTCTATGAATTATGAAATTAGCATAAAAAAGTTAGGCTTAATTGAGTCATTGGTCTGCATATGTATAAAAATACAAAATTTTTAGTGTCTCTTTCTGATTATTTTATGCAAACAATAATTTGCACTTATCTGGCCAGGATTATGCACAGCCGTCAGAAAGTAGCACTGGTCTGACTCAAGACAGGGCGCGAAATTGGATTCTCATTTCACTCTTCCTTATTCGAACACTTTGCGTCTCTTGCATCTCTGTCTCTTTTTCTCGCTCTTTATTCGCTTTTAGAATGGAATTCCCATGGGTAATCAATTTAATTTTAAGGTAACAAAATTTGAATTTTCGCGAAATTTTCTGTAAGTGGAAAATATTGAAAGTATCAATTGTTTCTGGTACTTCTCAATCGAGGCAGTTTGGACAACGAGAAAGATACATTCTTCCAAATTTTGTGATTGCAAGAGTCAGGCATTTCTATCTATTTGACTGTATTGAAAGTTAAAATATCGTCACTACTTTGATCCATTAGTTCAATTCCAGAGATACGGGGGTAAAATTAATAATAGGAAAACTACTGCATTCTCGTCTATAATTTCCCACGCTTGTCTCTTTTCTTGTGACCCTCATTTCGAAGCCACTTTAATCGCCAAAATGGTCATGCCTTCATATATACATATATCGAGATGGAGCGAAGGGAGAGGGTCACAACAAAAAAGAAATATTGGTGGAGGAAACGACGTAATGGTAAAGAAGAGTACATACAGAGCGGGAACTCGCCGCGAAACGGCAAGAAGTCAACTTGACTGACATGACAATAGGATAAAGGAGTGCGAGGAAAGTGAAAAGGAAGAAAGACAGGCGGGAGGGGAAATAGAGATCTCTGCTCGCGGTGAAATGCTGCGTGCATATGTGTGTGCGTGCACGTGACGTAAAGAGGATGAGATTTTTATCAATTGAAATTGTGATTCCAAGTGGACCTGAAAACAAATTTCACTCTCTCTCTCTCTCTCTCTCTCACTCTCTCTCTCTCTCGCTCTATGTCTCACTTTCTTTCTCTCTCACTTAAACACACATTATTTTTATTTTTTCATCAATTTTAGTAAAAGGTACACTATAATGTATCACACAAGATAATACCTCGATATTATCTTTTAACATGTAAATTGTATTATTTAAAATTCAGAAACAACTTTTGTAATAATGACGAGAGTATTTTTGATATATATTTATAAATAGCCTCTAATACCTATTTAACTTCTATATAAAAAGTCTTACTGACAATGAGATACATTAATCACTTTTTCAAAGGTAGTTTGTATTTTATGTTGAAATTTTTCGAATTTCAATCGTTTATTGTAATTTAAGATGCTGACATTTCATAGATAGTATAATCCACATCCCCGGGAGACGTTTGTTGTTAAGTATTTTGACAGTTTTTATACTTAAATTAATTGTATCGCATAACCAAGATAAGCAACTATTTTATTGCTTACACCTATGGTAAAATGTGCAACGCTGTCATTTGTGATACTCATTCGAAAAAAATATTCATTCCATCGGGTGTTCAATACTAGCTGAAAACGAAACGCCACGATTTCTTACTTTACCGATTTTCAATAATCAATGTATATGTATACGCTTGGTTCTAAAATAAAATGAAAAAGCTCGTATATTCGTTTATAGATGACGATGGGCAACTGCTAGCTCGGCCAGATGCAGAATCGTAAGCGTGACGGATTTTAATCGAGTTTTGGAGGCAAAGACTTGCGTTTTTGCAAGCTCTTTGTATAAAATGCAGCTTATAAGCTTGGTGTTACTTTTAAACCAGCGAGACATGGGATACAACTCGAATATTTGCTGGAACATGTAATTTTTTAAATTGTAACAATGGGAGCATATTATGCGAGAAAAAATGTGATTAAATAAAAATGTGTACAAACATTTTTATATATATATATATATATATATATATATGAACTTCATGGGAATTCCAATGTTACACTGTAGATGTGGTACAGATTAGCCACCTCATGAAGATGATAATAAAAAACGATTACTTCTCGCTCTATTTATCGGTGGTAAATTGAAATTCAATATTTCTTATAATTAACAAATATTGGCAATACAATTCATATTTTAATTAAATCTATCGATTGACCATACTTTTTCGCTGAATTAGAAATTCCGAACGATTGCACACAAATATAAGAAATTAGATTATTAATTAACATCTACTTGTAAAAAAGATTTTTGTAAATTATTCAGATTTTGAGAATTGTATTGCTAAAGTAAAGTATAAAAAATAAACTTTTCTTTTTGAGAAAGCAAAAGAGAAAAAATTTGCCAAAAACTTATTTTTTTAATATAAAAACTCTTACCTGAATTTAAATAGAAGCATTTCAAAAGGATTATCTGAAACGATTCAAAAAAGCACATTGACCAGTCAAACATTTCTATTTTGCATATCAAATTCCTCTTTGTCTCTTAGGCCGTTCGACACTGACACGATCAAACTTTTACCTTCATAAAACTGGAAGTCAAATATGTGTCACAACCTCGTCAAAATGGACTACCGCTGTCGTATTGGCGCCCATTTCCCCGTTTTATATTATATGTGGTTGCTTGAATCGAAAGCGATGTAGTTTAAAAATTTAATTTGATTTTTTGTAGTTAAAGCATGCGCTTTTATTAATGGATTGTAAGATCTAATGCACAAAATAGATAAAGGGCATCGGAATACTAATGTTTATACGATAAATTCTTGTTTTATCTAGTTAGTATTTTTTATGCATACCCTTCCAAATTCCCGTACTTATCGAGTCAAAGTAATAAAATATACATATAGAATGTATTTTGAATTTTTTTAATCCGTAGTTCATAAAATTTTTGATTAATTAATTAGACGGGTGGGTATTATAAAAGCTCAGCTGAGCTCGTAAGCTTTTGTTCTAAAAGTAAATTTTAATCGGTACTAAACCTTTTAAAACTTTGATTACAGTTAAGTTACCTAAATCAATGGGAGCTCGTTTTTAAGCTTGAACCAAGGCCATTCAAAATATGTATTGCAAGTTCTCGATCATTTATTTTTTAACTGCTTTAAAATAGAAAATATAAATGTAAAAACTAAATATTGTTCCCTGTAATTTCAAAATGGTACAGTTATGAAACTGCTGGTTGTATATTAATTTTGCAAAACACATTTGACAGCTTAACTAAGACAATATATTTATATACTATAGAAAAATGTTTGTTAGGAAAACTGTTTCACGTAGACAAAATTAAAGTTTTATAAGAGTCTAATATATAACGAACTGATCCACTCTTAATCACTTTATACATCACGCGATCTCGAATAAGTTGAAAAACTTTCTCTCCCTCTCTCTCTCTTTCTCTCTCTCGCTCTCTCTCTCTCTCTCTCGCGAAACTCTCCAGTTTCACCATCATACAACTGACTCCTCTCGTTTGCGCGCCGATCGCGAAAACAAAGGAATCAGCCCTTCCGTAACTATAGATGCCTATTTACGAGCGGCCCACGCATGCACATGTACAGAGAGCGCGAGCAGGTGCAGTGGAGGCCCGCATAAGCATACAGTAAATTCGAACTTAGTCCAACTTCACAACATGAGCGAGTCTGCAACACGGCTATACACTTACAGGCCTGATCGGCTTCCAGCCCATTCTCTCTCGTTACCTCAGCTATCCTCATGCGGATGCTATCATAATGCGCTAAGTCTGATATATAGGTATCAGTGTGGAGAAAGAAAAGGCGTTCGTATAACTTTGTCCGGGAATTATTTTGATTCTGCGCTCTACCTTAATCAGCGGGGGAAGCTTAGCTGATGAAAGAGAAAAAATTAGTAGAAGTTCATGTGAGAGCTGTACGGATATCCATTAAACTGAGAGTAAAAAAAAGATAAGGAGAGTTGAGAAAAGGAAAAAAGTGAAAAAGAGACTTATTTTGTAACGCAAGTGTGGCTAAAGAGGAGAGAAGAGAATATATGAAAAAGAGTTACGAAAAAGAAAAAAATAGATTATAAATTAAACGTATGACTAGAAACGTAAAAAAATAATGAGATCCGGGAAGAAAAAATCAATCCTTTGATATCAAATTAAAGAAACTATAGAGTTAAAAGGGTATTGAAATAGAATGTGGAAAGAACGAAGAACAATCAATAGCAAAAGCGCCAGACAGTTCTGATAAATTTTTAATGGGAAAAAAATTATATCATAATAAAAGTAATAAATTAGATCTGCAAAAAAACTTGTATTGACTGGCTCGAGCTTCTTGCTGCGAATCAGAGTCAGTGTGTTTAGACGGGTTTGAGGATTCGAGCAGGTTCTTGGGATTACGAGTTCAGGAAAAATCAGAAATTAGAGAAAGTTCGAGCTATTTCGTATTAATAAATGAATAATATAATAATAAAAATAATAAATAATAATATATAATCTAATATCTGAAATTTTTCATTCAGAAATTACTACCTAATTTACCACAGAAGAGCGAATCTCCAATTCAAAATTATAGTTTTTAGAAACGACCGATAAGGGGGTACGTATTTTTTTGTCTTTAAAAGTAGAGAGTAGTATTATCCAAGAAGCAAAAGAATTAGTTAGTTTTGATAACTCGTATTACCACCCGAGATGAAGACGGATAGTGCGTATACTACATTTTTTGCCATTATTGACCTTGAAATACCGCTTTTTAGATTCCGAGCCTGAAGGGCAAGTGACACTCATAGTTTACTATAATGAAAAATGAAATAACTTTAAACCATATACTTTTGCGGAAAATATATTTCTATGATAAAATTAACTCATTATAAGCATTTCTGGGAAAGTACATTTATTTTGCAAATTAAATAAAGCATAAACGGATTCATTTTTTAATAAATAAAAGAAGAAACTACACGACGTTTATAATATGTTATTAATAGAATCTCAATACAAATCCAAAAAATAGTAGTTTTAATATGTTACTTCCTTTTGTATTTTTAAGAGGAAAAACACTGGGAAAACATTCTTATAGAAACATTTTCGTATGAAAATTACATGTATCGCAATCAACTAATTATTATTGCAAATATCTCCAAAATAAAATTGCTCATAGTTCTCATTGGAATACTTACTTAATAAACATTTTTTTGTGTATTCTAGATTTAAAAAAGTAATTAAACTGCAATTATCATTTTGCAATATGATAAAATTAGGTTATTATGAAGTCAATATTTTCAAACATCAATCTTATTTTTATTAACTTCAGAATGTAAAATGAATATTAACTTTTGATATTTTATACTTAAACTATTTCTGTAGGTATGTAAATTTTTAAAATTAATAATAAATACACAAATTGATTTATGAACTTGTACTGCACTAATTGACGTGTGCGAAGTACGCTTTTTTGCTAGTTAAAAAAACAATACGTCTCAAATAAATTTTGAAAAATCTATAGATCGAAACTAATGGAATTTTTCATTCAAAATTCTATTGTATTGAGTAAGCTTGGTTTTGGAATGAATGCTTAACTCGATTGAAAGGGATTAATTTTCCAATACTACTCGAATTCTTTTGATGTCAATTCTTTATTACACATGCATTTTATAATTTATTTTCAATGTATGATTTTTTATGAATAATATGGCCGAAGTTTTAATCAACTCCTGGATTTTTATAAGATACGAATAATAATATAAATTAAATCTGCTTTTATAATATTTGTGTGATAAAATTGCAAAAAAAAATAAATAGAATTAATTTAAAAGCATTTATAATTTTTAAATGATATTAAAAAATTTTGTACGTATCGGTGTCATTCACGATACAGAAAATTAATTTTCAAATTTTAAATTAAAAAATCAAAAAATTAAAACTAGTAAATTGCATCAACGTTCCAAAATTTACCTTTACTTACCTAAATTTTAAAATACGAACCAACATATCAAATCGCCCCTGCATCAGTAACAACCCTTAAATTTTCCAGACCACGCACCGCAATGCGCTTTCCAAAACTTCTGCTCCACCGAAATCCGAAAATCCAAACCTCTAGCGCCTATCGATTTTCACAACGCCTCTTCTCTCCCTTTCTCGCTCTCTCCGCCCAGCTCGTAAAAATCAAGATATCCTTCGGCGCGCGAGCAGTGAAAGATCGGCCCCTCCCGACTCGAAACGACTTTGTCGTCTGTGCAGCGAAAGTATCCGTCCTTCTGCGTAACTTCCCGAATATGGATGCGCGATCGAGCGAGAGCGATAGGTGAGACAGTGCGCGCGGAAGAGCTCTGTGAGCGCCGAGTTAGCGCGCCAGCCCGCACCGCGAAGTTCGACAGGCTCGGGTGGGGATCGGTGATTGATTCTTCCAGCGGATCAGGAGACTGCCGCTGCCTTCGACGTGCGCACTCTACTTGGCGTATAGGGGAAGTTGGAGGAGAGAGAGAGAGAACAGGACGAGGCAGAGAGGAAAATTGAGAGTGAGATATTGTTTTCGGTGTTCTGGGCCAATATTGCGTAAACGTTGATCTAATATTGTTAGTCGGCTGATTTTGATTTGATCGAAGATTCTGGGAGTTATAAAGGTTTCAATGTGAATGCATGATGAGTCTTTATTAATGTAGTGCTGCTCGGTTTGAAGTAGAAGATATTAATTTTTTTGAGCTAGAAATAAAAAGGTAATGACTGATGGACGACGTGATGAGCGATAAGTCGGAAATAGATTGGCGAGAAACGGTAAAGTAGAAATGGAAATGGAGAAATAGAGACAAAGAAAATAAAGGATGAATGAGAATCAAGGAGGGTGGGGATAGAAGGAGAAAGAAGCGATGGAGGACTGGTGTTAAGTCAACGACTGCCGAGATTCCGTGGTTTAGCCCGTGGAAACTCGTTGACTCGCTCGGAACTTGGATTCGATACGATTGAATTATTGGGTGAGCTACGAGAACTCGCAAGTCAGCCGTAGAATTCGAATTTCGCCTCCTTTTCCAATCGAATTCTCTCTTTCTCTTTCACTCCTTTTCTGCGTCTCTCTATTCTATTCCCTCATTTCCCTTTATTTGCTCCTGTTTCTGATTTTTTCTTTCCCTATCTTATCTTTACCTTTTTCTCTTATTGCTCTGGCTTGAGAAATTTTTTACTTCAATTTCTTTCTACATACATGAAAATTTAGATACTATATAATAGTTTTAGTTGATAATCTTTTTAATTATTCAATATTAATATTTATATGTTTTAATAAATGTTCAAATAATTAGGCATAGTTTTGTTTAAATTAAAATCTAATGGTTATAAATAATTTGCTTTCAATATTTATTATAGAATTCAAAATTATCTAATTCACATTTAACTTTTACTTTTGTTTTTTCTAGGTAAGCATCAGAAAACATCCTATTTTATAATCATCTCTATCAAGTAAGTTTAAATACATTATTTTATTTTAATAAAACACTAAACATCCAAACATAAAAACCTTACACAATTTGAAATTTCGCAAAAATCAAATGAAATTAAGTGACTATATATAATTAGTAAAAATTATACTTCAAGTTATGACAATGTTAAAGTTATAACATAACTATTCCCCTGATAAATCAATTACCATACAAAATTCAAAACCTCACAGTCGGTCTCGGCAAATGCCAAGGAGCTTCTCAACCTGAAACAAAAATAAATTACAACGTAACTTGCCACAGCCCTAAATGAACCCCGCCAACAAACACGGCAAATCAATCAATTCCTCCGTCCAGCGGCTCTCCAACTTTCCCTTTCTTTCTCTCACTCGCTCACCCTCAATCATCCTCTCCACCCCCCCCCAACTCTTTTCCGCTTGCCTCCTCCTTTCTACTTTCGTTGTGAATTCCTGCGTCCTACACACATCGTGACGCCCTCCCCTCACGCCCCAATGACTTTCCAGTGACGCTGCAGAATTTTTTTATTCGCTCTCGTCAAGTTCGACGCGAGAAGAAGGGCAATCGCGAAAAAAGAGGGAGGGCTGGAATTCGAAGGCGAGAAGAATGGACGACGATTTTGATGGTCGCGTACGAGGTTATAAAAATGCGGAGAGAAGCTCGAATCGCCTTCCGACTTTTCTGACCCCCCTCGGAAGATAGTTTCGTTTGTGTGAGGGTAATTTTTAATTGGTTTAATGGATGGGTGTTGAGGACTAGTTGAATAGTGTGGTATTTTAAAAAAAGGTACGTTAAAGCGGAGATAATAAGAAAGTAAAGTATGATATACTCGAAATTATAGGTTGAATTTTAAAAATTCTGTTTTGTTCATTTATTATCGAATAAAGATGTCGACCTCGATTATATTGCCATTAAAAAAGCTGATTGTTTCTTTGTTAAAATTTAATTAAAGTACTTTTCTCTGCTACATGTTCAAATAAAATAAATTATTTAGAACATATTAAACAAAAATGTTTCGAAGTTTAAATAATTTGATTAATAATTCAGATATCATCATTAGCTAAAGGGGCTTAAATCTTTTAATTCTGTTATTCAATGATTATTTAAATTAACTAAATAACCTACTTTAAGCTTAATTAGAAATAATTTGAAAATCAAAACCTCATGATTTAAAAATATATTAAATTCATTTTTCGTGTTTTCTAGAAATTAACATTTTAATTTTTTAAACGTGTGTTTGAAATCAGAGAAAACAAGTTGAAATCTAACACTTAGCTAATTTATTTAGGCAGTAAATGCCGACATAATTATGACTAAATAACTGTAAGATATTCTTTCTTCTTCCTACTGTAACATACGAAATGTTTTCAAAGCTTGGAAACTGGATTGTGGAATACACTTATTTTTTATGATTTTCATTATTTATTTTATGTTAATAATAACTAAACTATATTCAAAAGTAACTATTATCAACCAATGTTAATTATTTGTATCATTCAGAAACATACGTTACTTTTTACATTGACTTTTCGAACTAAACTTTTAGTAAAAGTATCTAAATGTACATTTGCGTGATTTTTTATATAAAATTATTCTAAAATAGATATTGAGAATACTTCTTTATTTGTATGAGGTTTTAATATTCATTTTCGGATAAAAATTAAAAATCGGTTTCGAATTTATAAAAAATATTTTTTCTTAATTAACATTTATAAGACATCTATCATTTATTGATTCCGAAGAATATTGAAGAACCGTGAAAACAGTGGCAAATTCTAGGCACAGCGAAAGTCTAAACTTCGAAATATTAAATATTTTACATCGAGATAATGAATTATAAATCTTCTGTATCAAAATATAAAATAAGAAGTGACTTGGAAATGTGCCAAGCCAAACAAAAAATTATGATTATCTTAAAATTACTAGATTAATCTTTTTTTATTAAATAAATAAAGTATTCAAGTTTATCTAATAATATTTCATTGAAAACATATTTCTTTTTAAAATTCTTATATTAAGATTCGCGAAGTTAAGTAATTGAATTACTAGTAAGTTAAGTAATTCAATTATTTACATAGTCAACGGTTTACTTTTTTCTTTAGCTACTTAAAAACTGTTTTAAAATTATATCGATCTTTTAATCCGTTTAAATTTGTTTGCCATACATTTTGACCTGCAGTATTAAAGCAATAATTAACGAATCTTATATACGATTGCTAATTTTGCGAATTCATTTTATTTTACTTGTTAAATTTAAATACTACTTCTAATTGATCAATTTCTCGGTATCAACAACATTTGCCGGATTAATTTTGCTAATTAAGAAAATAATCTTATCGTATTAAATTAATAATATTATCATTAAACGATTAAGCAAAAAATAAAATTCTTCTGTTTTGACTGTTAGAAGTACGCTTTTCGAATATTAAGCCTTGAAATGTAAATAAAAATGTGTTTTAACGCACATCTAAAATACTGTTGCGACTTATTAATAATTCAAACAGCGTGCTTTCTCCAATTACAAACGACATTGTTCGTTCCGGCACATCCATGAAGTAACAAATGCGGTACTTTGCGTCGAGCAAAAGGAACAATTTTAAAGCTGAGTCGTTGGGCATCAAAGTTTTTAAAGTTTCTAAAGAAAATTAAAGTTGATTCAGAATTTTAAGAAAAGTCTTAAAAATGTTGGCATTTAATAAATGCGAAGAAGTGCGAAAAAGAAGACTGCAGTTGCGAAACCTTTTTACTGACAAAATAAACTAAAATATGTGATGTGTCGTATACGTTGAAATATGACTATTATCTATTGTTAATAAGTGATTTATTAATTTTTCATGATCATCAAGAACTTCGCTATTTTGAAAATATATTATATGTATTATTGATAAATCTACAAAAATTATAATTGAAAGTTGACATACATTTGTTATCTAAATATTAAATGACACATTTATGATTCTTTCCCTTACCACCATTAATTGTTCATGAATTTATAAATTTATCATCCATCATCATTACTATCATTCCATTTAATCCAGACAATAAATTTTACAATCATTAACCGCTTAAGGCTAAGAACAATATACTTGATTTTAACAACACATCTATTTCCTTCATTATCTTTTCTGACATAATTCCAAGACCTCAAAAATAAAAAAAAAACTAATCAACAAAAACACATTTAATCAGTATCCCTTCTTTCAACATCATCGCAAACAATAAATACTACCTTCAACCCCTGGCTTCATCCCTCCCCAAACCCGAAAAGCCTTTCCTCAAAACGCACAAGGCCAGAGCGCTGCCTCACCTCTCTGTCTCCCTATCATCAGCGAGCGACTCGAATGAGCAAAGCCAAGAGCCAAGAGAGCTAGACAGAAACTACCTCTCTCTCAGCCGTACACCCAGCTGCGCATGCGCCTCGCGCAGCGCATACACACGGAGCCTCGCAGCCCGAGCGCGCACCAGCCGTGGGATGAGTCTTTTCGGGGTAACATTCGTTCGTTCGCCCCGCGCTGGTAGTAGTAGTAACCTCCCGGCGCGCGGCGAGCAGGTGGGGAGAGCGCAAACTCGAGAGGTAGGGGAAAAGGGCCGCCGCGATATATCCTGCCGGGCGATTCGCGCCTCAGTCGGCCGGCGAACTCGCGTGCCGAGCCTTCGTTTCCGGTTTCCGTGTGTGCGCGCGCGCCCGCGCACGATCGCGGCTGTCCCGCGTATATACACGCGCGTCCTCCTTTCCTCGTTTTTTTTCTCTCCTCTTCGCCAGGCCGCAAGGGAACGCACGCACGCACACAGAGAGGCTTTGCAAGCTGGGGGAAAATTCGCGCGGCCTGGAGCGCTGCCGATGTGGCCAGTAGGACTCGCGGCGCGTTCGGTTTCGCGACGTCCGACCGCAGCCTGAGCTCGATCACTGCGAGTGGTTCGGCTCCGTGTGCGAGCTTCCAGGCGCTGTATTTGTGCGAGCGGTGCTTAGTCGATGGCTGGAGGCCCGAAAGGGGCAGAGATCGGAGTGATCTTCGGCGTGCCACTGAGAAACGACAAGGTTGCAAGCTAGACGCGGCATTTACCTACGATGATATGCGGTCGCTCCTGCAAATACCCGGCGACTGCGAATTCGTGCGTTTGTTGTTCTCATGCGTTCGGATTATGAAAAGAAAAGTGTTGTAAAGTATAATAGTGATTCTTTTCGTTAAATTAGTGCTTCGAGACAGTGCGCGGACTACGTATACAGACAGTACCCGGCGTTTTCTTTTTGACATTCAGGGATAACCCAGCAGTAGCGCCGAATTACAGAGAAGGAGAAAGAGAGAGTGAGAGATGAGTTCTCCGCGGGGAGTCAACCGGTGAAACGTACAAATGTCTGTTTGCCGCAAGTGTTTACAAGTGCCGAGGGAGAAGGAGGACCGAGCAGACGCGCGGCTGCACGCATGACGGGCTGTATCGACGAACCTTCACTGCCAGTCGCAGCGCGCGTGCAGTGAAGCCGAGTGCGACTAAGAATCGAAGACGGCTAATTGTGAGAAGTGAAGTGTGCATGCTGGAGAAAGCGGGAGCAGCAAAGTTCAGGATAAAAAAAAATAGAGGAAGATAGCGAGAAAAAGAAAAAGGAAGAGTGAGTGAGCCGAGGACAGAGAAAAAGAGAGGAGGCTGAAGAGCCGAGAGAAGGAGAGGAGATAGGGGCGCAGCCGGCGTTAATTAAAAAGTGCAGGCAGGAGAGAAGAGAGAGAGGAGCCCAAGGAGTAGTCGAGACCTGACAGGTAAATATTTACGCCGTCGACGTTGAGCGCGATATGCCGGCTAAATCCCCCGGTACACCGAAGATGCGTTACGCCACGGCAGTGATTTAATGCTCGAGTTAAGCGACGATATGTACACCTTCTTTTTCGCATCTGCTTTTTTTTGTCTATATCGACGGGCTGCATCGTGTGCGATTAGCCGTGCGGGCGTTTTCCGGAAAAAAGCGAAGCGCTCGCGAATTTTTGAATAATAAATTGAAGAATAGCTCACGAGGGGCCTCTGTGTGCGCGATAAATAAGAGTCGAAATTACCGGGCGGAGGACCTCGCGGAAGAGGTAATATCGACTTTCGGATCGATGGCGGACCGCGATTGAAAATGCGGAAAAATATAAGCGGAGCAGGAGTACTGGGCGGCTGTTTGTTGGAAAAATTGGATCGAATGCTTTATTGGCTGGATGGAAGTCGTCCGAATTCGGATGGTTTAATGTTGTTTTTTTTTTATTGGAAATGCTTGATTAGAAAATTCGTTGATATTGCTGGGATGATAAATTATACTGGCTGAGATTTTTCTTGAGGTATTAAATTTAGTTTGAAAGGATATTGTTCAATTCGAAAAACGTGTATTGAATTTTACATGATTCGAAATAGACACAAGTTTCTTGTAGTCGAAAGGACAATCCGACTATGACTTGTTTCTACAAAGACAAGAATATAGTGGATAGCTACTTTAGACTTTCTAATATTATTTGAACTGGAGTGTTATATTTCAGATATTCAAGTACTTTTAACAGTTTATTTCGAATTCAGAATCTTTAATAAATAATTAGATTATAAAAAATATTGTTAAATATAACTATTGTTCTACCTTGTAACAAAAACAGGGATAAAGTATAAATATTTTTTAAAGTATTTATTTTCTTATTTTTTAAATTATTAAACAAAACCAAAATTTTTTGATTTTATTCAAATATTTATTTGATATTTTAGTAAATATTTGTAATAAAACTAGCTCATAATAAATGTTTAATTTCTAACAAAATGTCTGAGAATAAAAAATTGCCACCAATTTATTGGTTCTTAGAACCCTCAAATTTAATACAAACAAATTTAAAAATAAATTTGAAATAAATTATTGTCATATAAAATGAAATAAAATAAAATATTTTATCTATTTAGTACAAGTAAAAATTTAAAGATAAAATTATAAAATAATTTAGTTTTTCGAATACCTATTTGTCTATAGAGTTTCATCTTTATTTAAATCTGTAAATAATGATAAATTATCTAAATTATTAATAATTATTAATAATTATTACTTTTTATATTATTATCTTAAAAATATCTTCTTATTCACGTGAAAAAAAATGTGACCGTAAAGGAATTCTAACAGCTGTAATAACAAAATTTTCACAATTGTATGGGCCAGCTATGGCAAAGCGATATCTACGCATAAATACCTAAAAGTAAATCGTATATGCGTAAACATCAATTGAACATGCACGCCACTTCTTCGTGATTTAATTCAGCATTTGCATAGATCTTTGCGATTCCGACGCGACTTCCCGCTCTTGGATTTAATCTCGGTAATTGTTTGTCCTCCAGGGAAAAAGGAGGAAAAAATGTCGTGGAAAAGTCTCGCTCGCCAGCGTTGCACGCGATGTAACCACTGACTTCGATTCTATTCAAAATGCAACTGTGCTCTTTCTCTCTTTCTCTTAAGTATATTCTTTTGCTTTTTCACACGTCAACTTTCACAATTTTTACTTTTTTTGTTTTTCTGGTTTTTTTTTTTTTTTTTTTTTTTTTAATGACGGAGAGGTAACATTTCTGATTTTTCATTGTTCGCTTGTTTCACGTTGCGGGAGTAGATATATGATGAAAGAAACTTTTCTCGTTAAAATTATGAATAAAGGCAACGAAAAAAAAGGCGGAAGAACAGTTACTTGTAAATTGAATGATTTTGATTATTATGTTCATGGTTCGGCTCGTTGAAATTTGCCGGTTTCAATTTTGATTATTAAAGACTATTTTTAGGTATAGTTTTTTGCGAAATATAATAATTTAGAGGTTTTGTGCTACATTAAAAGTATTAAGCTATGCTTTATACTGTATGATAACATTTTTGTGTGTTACATTAAAATATCGAGATAGTTTCTTTGTATTATGATGTCAAAGCCTGAGAAACTAAGTATCAACTACACAGGCAGCGAGGACTGTTGTATAAAATAAAATATAAAAGAAAATGACGAAAAAAGGTAGTTTTTTCGCTAGCCAGAGATAGTTACATGCAATTTGATATGGCAGAGCTTGCAAGCTATGAATCATGGATTTATATCAAAACCGAGAGGTTTCTGGTTTCCTGGCACCTGGAGGTGAAACATGCAGTCCGTCGTTTGTTTTTATAGGGCTAGGATCCTAAGATATGGACTATAATTTCAAGGATGTAGGTTATATCTGTAAAAGTTGATACTTCAAGTTAGAATCGTAATTCTACAACTAGACACTCTAAAGATAATGTCTAAAAAAAGAAACGACGCAATAATCTTCCATTTGATGCGTAAAAGATAGAGAAATCACAATTAAATTTGATATAACAAAAAGTTTGAAACGATGATAAAGATTGTTAAGAATGCTGTTAAGACAATCAATCAAAAAACTGTATATTTCCTTCAGCAAAAACTTTGTTATAATTAAAACGTTTTTGAATTAACATATTAGAAATATATTTTGAAGTATTGAAAATCGAAATATAGCTACTTTGAGTTAAATTCTAATATTTTGATTTTTCATAAAATAATAATGGTTATACCTAACAAAAATATTATAGCATTTTCTACTCATTTCATATTTTTATGAAATTTGTTTTTTATGAAAATAATAAAAAGTTAGTTCTTTGTACATATGTGATTAACTTATTCAAATAAATTTATGGATTGAATAAAGTTCCAATAAGTTATTTCGTCAATAAATAGTTATTTTTCATACTCTTTAAAACTGTCCGTATATTTTATGGAATTTCCCACCGTTTTTCTTTTAGTTTACTACTTTATTTCCTCTGGTTTCTGGATTTTGATGGACTTACTATTATAAAATTAATGAATCTATTCAGAAATGTATACATACTTTGTACCATCTGTATATAAACAAGAAGGATCTGACTAGATCACTTCTGTTACATCGCAACTTTATACACCTAGTGACAACGAATCCAACCTCCCCACCACTTTACAAATGGACTTTTTCCATTTCCAAATCAGATAAATAATCCAGCTCATTCTTCGACTCTGCGTTTTCCCCACCCACGCGCTCACAGACGCCGCGGCTCTTCAAACCCTTTCAGAGATCCACCCTCCGCGCGGAATTAATTCGTTGAGTCGTGTTTTATCACAACACTGTCGCTCTCAACTCCGTGAACATAAAGAGGGTTCGTAGTCGCTGGCACGAAGAAAAAAAAAATGCTTCACCAAAGTAAAAAAGAAGACGCACACACATACACACACACACTCACGCATTCTCGTACCTTCGAACGTGCCCCTCCACTCGTCGTAACGATGACGCTATAGACAAAGGGGAGACCGCCAGATTGCTCGAGCTTTAAAGCGGGCGCGCCGTTAATGAAGCTCGGCGACCGTCGAATCTCTCTATATACCAGCCACGGGGTGCGTTATCGCGATCGAGGCTACGAGCCTCTTTGGGATGTAGTGCCGAGCTTTCCTTTTTTCTTCTCTCTCGGCTGAATAAGAAGCGTCGGCGTCGCGATAGGCAGAGCGCACAAGGTGTTGTGTTAAGGAGGATATGAGAAGCCGTGGCTTTTGATCTTTAGAGCAAGGATTTTTTAATTTAAGTGTAAGATTGATTTGTGTAGAGTTTGGGTAAAGTGCTTTTTTTAGTTTAAATTTTTTAGCTCATTTTGACCAAGAATTATGTAGTATGTACTTAGAGTATTAGTTATTTAAAGAGTATTTAGTGGCGCTTTTAGAGAATTACTGGTTTATTCATAGAATGAAGGGTGAAAATAGGTTCTTATTGAATTTCTGAGAACTGAAAGGGATTTTACCTTGTAGATATTACAATTTGTCGTTATCGGTAATTATCTTATCTACTGGAATACCTGTATTGTAAAGTAACGACATTTTAATGACTCTAGTTTTTGTTGATCATATCTAACGCAAAAATTTTAATGATTGGTACTCATTAGTATTCTAGAGTAATAAATTATTTTATTTAATTATTCATAAAATCATACAAATTTGAAAATATTTTGATACATAACAGTAAATATATTGAAATTTTCATGTTATAAATTAAGAAATACCTTGATAAAAATTGAAGATATTGTAACTAATTTATCATTTTTGTTGACATTAAACGTTTATAGGGTATGGATTATTCACGTACCTATACATGTTATTATTTTTTCTATTTTTTTCGTAATTGATCTTAAAAATATCTCAGCTGAATTCTGCACTAACATAAATGTATTATTTTTCAATAGTCACAGATATTATTATGATAAAATTTGTAGTTAGTATGAACCTAATAAAATCTTTTAAAATTTCTACTTATATTTAATTTTTTTAATTTTACTTATATTTTTATTTTTGTTTTTACTTTAATTTATCACTATTTAACCTTCTCTCTTATTTCTATTTTACTTTGACTTTATCCTGGATTTAGTTGTTTGTTTATTACGAAATCGCAGTTGAATCTTATAGATATACAAAAGTCTTTCATACCAAATGATAGAACCATTACCTACATTACCAAAATTTTACTCTATATCATATCATCTCCGAAGTTATTGGTTCCAAAACACTATTCTAAAATTATTACATAAGCTAATCATCACAAATAATTATTAAAAGGATTCTATTTGTCGCTAATCAACATTTTCTACAAATCTTTTTCTCTAAAAGTAATACTTTACTAAATAATTACTAATACTACAAAAATATAGAAGTTATTAACTTAAATAACTAATCAGACTCAGTTTGAGCTGTCCTCCAGCAGAATTGACATCGTAAAGACAAATTTTCCAACCTAGCAAATCTAGTTGATTACTAAATTATTAATTATGTCTTTCCTTTGTACTCTCTCTACCCTTTCAATAGATGCTGCTCATTTACTCTACCACCGTATCCGCTCATATAGATAAATAGAAACGCAGTGATGACTAACAGGAAAACTCAACACTGACTACACAGCGGCTCAATTATCAGGTTCAGATATACCTTACAAACATGCTCGGAGCCTTCGTTACTCGATAGATAATTAATTACCGGCATTGACGCTGCGCAAAGCGACGCACGAAATACCTCAGAAATTTCGTCTCCCTCGGATATATACGCGGTTCTCATCGCGTTCCCGGTGGCACGTTTCAGCGAGCGCTTTTAGAGCTGAGAAGGAGCCCTTTTGTCTGCAAAGACGCGCGCGACGGCGGAGATTGGCTTGGAAAGCTATGGGGAGGAGAGCGATTGCCGGAGACAACAAAGGGATATTGATAATTAGCGATGATCGTCATTATTTGACTGTCTTAGCTTTACGGTGTACTCGGATTAGGTATTAACGTAGTTGTGTAACCAGGCACGTTTTTGTAACAAAGTGGTTCGATATTTAAACAGATTTTGCTTATGGAGAATCGTGAAATAAACTATGTATTGTTGAGAGCATATTATACATGTTATAATATCGTATTCTTACTTTATAAATTGTAATATAATAAAAAAAATCACATAACACAAGAATCACGGTATAGCAGAAAAAGTTCAAATATAAGGTATCATATTCGCCATATGCGCCAACTACAGCGGCGCGCAGTTGGTGCATGAAATGTTTGTGGCTTCGAAAATATGAAAAGCTCTGTTTCAAAATACATTCACATGCAGTAAATTACAATCGTAAAAAATGTATTGCGTGAGTGTAAAATTTCTTTGGAGAGTTTGAAATTTAATATAAACCATGCAAAATTTTAAAAATATTTGATAAAATTGAAACATATAATAATATTAAAACGTACAAACTTTAAAAGATAATAGTACATATAATATTATATTTTGTTATACGTAAGTAGTGGCATGATAGGCTGACTCAATGAGAGATACGGTTGCGCACAAGAAATTTTTCGTTTATTTTAGTGGAAATTGTATTTAAAAGGTTTCTTTTCCGTATCTAATTACCATATGGTTTAATATCTAAAAAAAATGTAACAATATGTAAAATTATATATTCGTTCGAAAAACACATTTCTGGTTTTTGTTAAATTATATTTAATTTTACGAACAATCTCATATTAAAAGAATATAAAAATAATCTTTGACTAAATTGCTTCTATCACTAGAGATATTTACCTTAAACATTAAAATATTCAAAAATTTTAGCAAAATTTTATCAATTTAACCTGCTTCTGTTTGCGAAATTATTTCCAAATGATTTAAAGCAAAGTAAATATTTTGCATTACTTTGATAGAAGAATAAAAAAAACGGTACCAAATACCGCTGCAGATGTTTTGTTTGCAGATGTTTAAAACGAACATAAAAACAATGGAAAACACGCACCCATGTACATGAAACGAACAACTGTGCAAACCACCATATATACTGCGAATTCCACATCGCAAATACTTTTGCAAGCTTGCTGCAAACTACCCTCAAATGAACGCCTGTATTATTTGCAGCAAACATGTAAGTAATCAAGCGCAATTTTAGCACATACCTATTTTATTGAATATCACTTGCAGTACCGAAGAATTTTTAACTTGTCTGATCAAAACTGAAAACACCCACGTATCTATCAGATTTAAATCCCTTAGCATGGCCCTCTAAAAATAAAAGTTTTCATCTACTATATACCTCACGCCACGTTTATAGCGCGGCCGACATTTCAGTTTTTTTCGTCTATCACGTGCCTCTTTTTCGTTAGTGCGCATACGAATATACAGGTGGATACACCGTTAAAAGGAGAGGAAAATAAAATGCATAGACTCAGACGCACGTGTACGTATATACATTTTGGTCCCGTGGTTGCAGCATTGGGTCGTTCGGTAGTGTACTAATTCTCGTAAATTCGAGCGCGCGGACGGTGGTTTATTTTTTAACCTCGCGCGGAGCAGTTGAAAAATAATTCATAGATGGGCCGCTGCTCGGCCGTTCGCTGTATACGTACCGTGATATACACAAACGTAGCCGAAGGGCAAAAATATGGAGAAGTAAAATATAAAAAGAATGTACAACGTTTGGGAACATTATGCCGCAAATGGGAATTTTAAGAACGACTGTTTTATAGTTATATGAATTTGTGGTTTTTGATACCGATAAGAATTTCATATAGTGCCGTTAAAGTTGATAAAATGTTGCTTTGTTTCAAAACTTTGAACCTAAAAGATTAACAATTTAGAAAAACATTTTGGTATATTTCAAATGCTCGAAAAATAATATCTTGAATAATTCATCAAATAAATAGATTTTTAATTCAAGCTTCTGCATAAACCTTAATTACGTCGATGAAAGTTAAATTATCAATCTCAACTCGCTCAAAGTATCTGTCGTCCTTAATTACGAGCTCCATTCCGTAAAAAGTTAAATTTCGCATCCGCGGCCGAGCGGGAAAAGTCTCAGAGACCAGACTGAGCACGATAAAAATCAGAGAAGCGTATGAAGGTATGACTAACAACTCGTAGAGTGAGGTAGCTAGGCAAGCAGCGAGACGGAGACAGAAAAAAAGAGAGTGGACGAACGAAGAGAGGCCAGGATGGGATGCAGTGAAAACTGTAATTTTATTAGGACCCACCGGGACCTTGCCCACCCGCAAGGCAGGAAGAATCCTCGGTCGCAAGTCAGACCTGATCATAAAGTTGGACAGTCGTTGGAGAATTTAATTAGCCGCCGTCGTGTAACTTTCGTGAGCAATTTCATTTTGCTAGAGTCGAGTACCAGTCGCTAGTTACTTCCTTACTTTTTCCCTTTTTCCCTTCGCGTATATCTTCAAGGTTCCACTCTCTGTTTCATTTTTTTTGCCTTTTTTTATCTCGGTTTCTGGCAAATGACAAAACCCTCATTGAATAGGAAATTTTTTTGTAAGTGGCCACTTTTCGAGTATGGCGCTTCGTTGGACAAACTGACGCCCTGGCTACTCGGAAAAATTGAGTTGACTGAAAAAGAGCTGGAATTGTGAATGGTATTACTGTCTGTTATTATCTTAAGATGTATAAAGAAGAACTAAAGGTTAAAGAAAGCATTAGGGTCACAATAAGAGTTTTATATTAATATTAAAAATATTAAAATAAGAGAAAATTATAATTAAAGATTTAAAAAATTGTTTTAAATTACAATAAAAATATTTCAATATTTAAATAAAACTTTTAAATTATCCTGTTTGTTAATCAATAAATAATGTGTTTAAACGTTATTTTGCATTTATAACTATATTTTAAATATATTTTA
>JAPYZA010003326.1:0-19929 GCA_030522685.1 Eupelmus azureus | reverse complement strand
CTTAAAAATGTTTTTCAGCCGATAAAAAAAAATACGTATGTTTTACTTTTCGACGCTCTTCAACATATATAAGTTTCAAGAAAATCGGCGAGGGACACCGCGAAAGGTTTCCTTGTAAGTCATATTGTATAAAAAGTCCATTGATTTTAGGGGAAGTGCAATTATTGCAAACTTCAATAGTAGTTGTAGATGACCAATGTCCTAAATAATATGAACAGTTTTCGCAAATTCTGTGTCTCTTTATAACGTGCGTTTTCGAAGGCACCTAAATTAAGCTCATCTAAATATTTATTAAGAAAATATTTAGTCTTTGGCATGTTATTAGGTTTTGGCAGCAATAATTTATAAAGTTGTAATAAATTGTCTAGTGATTTTTTCGTCAAAGAATTTTCTAAGAAATAATTGAAGGTATAATGAACAGCTTCACCAACAGTTACATTGCTATTTTCGTAAAGTTTTTTGTGTAACCATTCATGTTGTATACTGTTATCTAAGACAAAATCTGTTGTATCAATACTGCATTGTAAATTATAATTAATATTTTCCATTAAATCTTCAAGGTTTAAAAGTGCATTTGTAGAAAAAGATTGTGTAGATGATGATTCTAAGTTTATAATATTTTGGTCATTGTGTAAAAATTCTTGAAAGGGTATTTATTTCTGGGCTTTGTTGAATCTCAACTTCATTGTCAACCTATTATTAAACACAATTAAGATTATAATTACAAAAGTATAATGTGTTATAAATATTTATTAATAAATTAAGATATTTATAAAATATACTAATAGTATTTTGATTGAAATTGCATTGAAAACATACTATAATTATTGTTACTATTGTAAATGATCATATATTGAAATATTTAATTTTAGCATAATAATCTCATAAGAAGGTACTAATTGCTTAAATAAAAAAAATATTTAATTTTGGCTATAATAATTTACTTTAAAATTTAATAACAATATAAAACGTAACCTCTAAAATCGATGAATAAAAGTTTATAAAAAATTTTATTCATCGATAAATCTATCAGAATTAATATTCATGGGAGTGCAAAATGAACCGGGTGCCTTAAAACTAATAGCTATCCCTTCCACATACGTTAACAGTAAATAAACAAAAAATATTTTCTCCTGAACTAGGAATAAATAAAAATGGTACTTAATAGGCTAGGCTCGTTTATTTCATTTCCTTGTTGCATCATATTTTGAAAACGATTTTCATTTTTCCATCGTTGAAGAGTAGACCTTGGAATCTTTCGGCCCTTAAAAATCAAAATATTATTATAAAACAAAAATTTGAAGAAATGCTAAACTATGTTAGAAAGTACTTACTTTACCCAATAAGTAACCTTTATATTTCATTTTCAAATGCTAATCTGCAACAATCACTAACATTTTAGTACTTAATTTTTTAATTTTATCGCAGTGTATAATAATCAAGTAACTAATTATATAATCGCTCACTTATAAGTTAGTATTTAACATGTATTCTTTTAATTTATAATTAGAATCAGTACAAGAATATCGAATTAATAATCGATTTAAAAGAAAACAAATAAATCGATAATTAATAGATATGTTCAGTGTAACATTCAAATGTTATGAAAAATGCATACTGTTTCTGACTGCCATCGATGATTGAATTTAACCTGTAATAGCGTTCGATAAAGAAAAGTATGTCAAACTTACTATATTTAGTAGATTGTGAAGATTCGTCTTTGTGCATTTGTTACGAAAGATCAATACTTTTTGAAGAAAATTCGAAAAAATTAGTGAAATTTAAACAAATTTCATTTTTATGGTCCGAAGATAGTAACGCAAATTTTTACAAGGGAACTGTTATTGCGATTTCACGTAAGTCAAAATAAAACAATAATTTTAGAACTTTAGTAAATAAATTTTTTATTTTATCAGAAATTTGATTTTAATTTTTAGATAACGAAGATGAATTAGTTAATCTTATGAAAATAGAATAAAAAAAACGCAAGTCTGTAAAGACTAGGCAGAATTATGATAAAGTACAGACAAAGCAAAGACTTAATCTGGAAAATCAAAAGTATGTTTTGAACAATAATAGTGGTCAGCAAAAGAAATTTTCGGTTCACTTTTACATAAAATATAAATACACATTTATTCTTAAAATTTTAAATAATTCATAGACTTCTTTTTTATTTCAAAGGGAATGTCAAATTTTGAATCAGTTCATCAAAATATGTTTATTGGAAATCTTAAATCGACAAATCAAGTTGAATTTAATAAAAATAAGTTATTCTCTAATGTAGCTGCTAATCTAAACTACACTGACGATGTAAATGGAAATTCAATTTCTGAATTCAAAAGTTTAATAACAAAATTTGAAACAGCAATTTTTCTTCGAAATAAACTTCAAGATACTTTGATGGATATAAAAGCTGTAAGTTCTTATTATAAAATTATTAATAATTTGAATATATCATTTGAATCTATATAATAATTAGATATTTTTTATTAATAAAACACTCATTATTATTGCAATAGTTTAACAATAAATAAAGAAATTAGCTTCTACATACTCAAATATACATTGACTTATGTATCGACTTTTGTATATATATATTTATTTTTTTTTAACAAGCTTAATTTTTTAATTTTTTCTGTTGGTTTATTCATCTTTTTAATAAGTATTAAAAATATTAATAAATTTCTAATGATAACTGTGAACTAGAAAATGAACACTCTGCTTGATGCATCAAGCTTGGTATCTACGCGTCCATGCAACACTGCTGTGATTGGAAGAATTTCGACTACGAATCAAACCTCTGTAACAAATAAATCGACACCTTTACAGAGTGAAATTTCAGCTATTCATATAAACATACCGTCAACATACTGTTTGATCTCATCACCGAAAAGCTTGTCTCCAAAATCGCCTCTTATAAGAGAGGTCCAAGAGACGAGTTTCGTACTTGTCTCTATCTCCTGATTCAAATGAGGTATAAATAAAACACACATTTAATATTGTTATTAGATATCATGAAATTGTAATTTTATAGCTATTTTGCCTATGACTTATCAGTAAGCTGAGAATTAAGATTCGAATTAAATAATAAAAACTAAAGTTTTTAAGAAAATAGAAAACTTAAATTAAACTCTTCTAGATTTGAGGAAAGCGTATATTCTATAAACTATAGGTTAATTTACATATTATTTCGTTAATGAAACATTTTTTTCACTTTTCCTTAGAATACAAGTTCAAATAATATAGCTGAAAAGTCAATTAAAAGGTGGTGCGTTATTTCTCACGATAAATAACGAGACGATTTGTGTGAACCAATAAAGAAGAAAAAAGTGCAAATATATTAAGAAAATTCATAAATTTTTCTATTTTTATTTAATATTTACAATAAACAAGCTATTAACTACATAGGAAAATTTGATTGAAGAGCATAAAATGCAAAAAAATGACGAACAAAAGGATCAGTGCAGAAAGTACTAAAAATTCTGATGGTACTTGAACGCTCAAGTATTTCAAAGACAAGGAAGGAAAAGTTAAATTATATTCTAATTTATTTATTTCAATTGTATACATATTTTATTATTTAAAAATTAATGTTTAATTTGTTTTGTTTTAGAATACCGAATTAATACCTGATTCTGGTGTATACATTAAAAAATCTGCGCTGATAGAAATAACTAGTACTTGTAAAAGACAAACTGAAATGGCCAGAGCACTTTTAATAAATATTTTTACACAAGAGGCTTTAGAAAAATGTTCTTTAACTGGAGCTGTGCATAAATATAAAGGAAAAGCACATGTAGTTAGACCTGGACTTCATAAAGGCGCTCGACTGGCAATTTTATGTGAAATAGCTTACATTTTATTAATATGGATAATTAAAGTTTTTCATTTTAAAAATTTACATTCTCATTAATATTTTCCAGGAATTGTTCGAGAACATGCCCGTCTAAAAGGATGGGAACAAATGGATGACCAAACTGTTACGGGAAGCCTGCGTAATAAAATGACCGAAATTCACTCAACGGCCGAATTAAATCGAAATGTTATGATGAACAGTATACAGTAAATATTATGTCTAATGTATATTTAAATCGTTAAAATGTGACAATGTTCAATAAATAAAAAAATAAAAAAATAATTAAAAAAATATAAATAAAGTTATACTAATTATCGAAAAGTTACTAGGATCAAAGTTTTATTCATTGACTATACTGTTGCCAGAAAACTGTTCAGTGGCTGCCCCAGGTGGCTTTCTGTCATACCAAAAATGTGGTATAATAGCTATCTGGCTTTTAAAAATGGTTAAACTATCGCCTAAAATGAAATATACGTCTCTGTACTGAGTAAGCATAGTAGACTCTTGAAAAATCTCTTAAAATGAGAAAATCAAATATTAAAAATTAATATAAAAATAATATATAAAATTTATATATATGTACATATACGCACATACATATATCTTAATATTGTAAAAATATAAAAAAAACATTATTTAAAAAATAGTACATTTCGATACCGGGGCGGAAGACGATTATTTAGCTCCCGAGACGTTTTTCGACCGATCGACTTACGCCCTAGTGTCGAACTGTATTTTTCACCGCGAGAACCGAAAAATTATGATCGAAGGAGTGATTTTGAGGTTAGAGTGGTGAAAATATATGTTTTTGATGAACAATTTTATATAAAAAATATATGCCCAATTTTTTATGAAGATTGTATATAGGTAACCATATATGGCTTACACATAATTTTTTTACTTGGGATTTACGCATTTTGAACAATTTTTAAATTTTTATTTCGATACCTTATTTCGTTTCAATTTTATAAGAAAAACAGTCGCACGTATTTGACTCTATATAATTTAAAATCTATATAAAAGAAAAACAAATAGACAAAACTCCAAATTTCCTCCTCTAAAATAACGGCTATTTAAAATAAAAGGAGACATTCGATAAATAAGGAATGAATATCGCCAAATATCATGAAAACTACGTCAAATCGAGGAAAATAACATAAAAATATCGAAAAATTACGTAAAAAAGTAAAAAATAACGTAAAATCCTCTCAAATAACGGCTATTTTTGGAGATACGCTGAAATTTTCGATAAATAAAGCACTAATGTCCCAGCTAATGTTTAAGCTTCCAAAACAGTGACGATGAAAAAGATAAAGACCATAGCTCGGATTCTTCGCCGTTAGATCAGGAGCGTTACCACAGATCTTCTATGACAGTTCGGTAATTAAGTGTAAAAATAGCCAAATAAGTCACACACTTATATGTAACCCAATAACTCTCTTTCGAGTTTTTATAAGGCTACCTTAACCCAATAACGATCCTTCGTGTTTCTATAAGATCAAAAAATATTTAAGAATCATTGCTAACTCGATTCGCAAAAACCATGTGTACTGTTTGGATTGCGTATGCGACTTCGCGACTTGCAGTAAAATAAGTTATAACCTAAATTTAATTTTATTAACAAAACAATAGCTCATTCGGTAGAGCACGAGCCTGCAGAGCATAGGTCCGTAGGATCGAATCCCCGCCGCAGAATTTTGTTTCATTTTATTTTTATAAAAATTATTTATTTTGACAACGATTGCCAATATATTGATAATAGTAATATTCAATACAGTGGAAATAGATTGCCCACAGTATCAATTTTTACGCGGGTATATACATAAAAGTACGTGTCCTAAAACATGAATGGTTAAAAAAGAATAGAGGCTGAGAAATTTTGTGAAAAACTTTTATAGCTCCAAAAAAAAAAAAAAAAAAAAAATTAAAACTAACAAAAATTAACAATAATATTTCCATAATTGGCATTGCAAGAGAAAGCAACCAGATAAACAAGAAATTCTACTTGAGAATAATTTAACAGACAATAATCTATTTTCATTTAACAACTTATACAAAAACGGATTGTTGTATACTTCTAAGTCAGCTCAAAAAGATCAGAAAAACGAATCTTATTAATGTCTGTTACTTAAATAAGTTAGATGATTGTTATGGTGAAATCCTAAATTATATATGGGCGACCAATTGTAATTACAAAAACTTTGTGAGTGGTCTGAAAAAATTATGCTTTTATCTCCAAAATGATTGTAATAAATTTATCTTCTGTAAATGTACCAGAATGTATGTTGAACTATATTTATGAGTACAATAAATTACATCATTCAATAACACTGGCGAATGTTAAAAATTTACGAAATGTTTGTATTAGAATAAAATTATGAAGATGAAAATATATCATATACGTGAAGCTTTGAATAATTTAAAATGCATTGTATGAATATATAGATACCCTTTATAAAAAATTAGGGCGCTTTTCATTGTTAGCAGTTTAAAACCTTTTGTGATTGGCTGATTAGTCAGCTGCAATTATTTTTTGGTATATAGTAGCGATTTTCAAATGTCGCACTGAAGACAGATTCGTGGTTAATTTTTTGCTGTGATGCTAAATGAGAAAACTAATTTCCAGCCGCGTAGCGGCCGCCTAATCTAGTTTAATGGTAAAATATTAAAAATAAAACTGCTTATTAAAAGTTGTAAAGTTGTTATTATTAAAAGTTGTAGTTTCATTCAAAATCGTTTATTAAAAAATATTTTACCAATATATTACTAATAAATTACGAATAGAATATCAATATTTAGAAATGCACTGACAATATTTTATGAATATATTGACAACAACGTTGCCAATATATTTCCAGAGTAAAATAACAATTCAAATGGGTAAGCATTGGCATTACTTATATGAGCGATATATTGGAAAGTGCGTATTTGGCGAAATATTGTCAATATTGGATAATGTATAGCCAATATATTTTCGATACATTGCTAATATCAATTACCAATATATAAACAACATATTGCCCATACTTTCGATTTTTACGCGGGTATAAAAAAATAATTTTTTCTGACCATGAATTTATATAAGAAACAAATCTTATGAATAAATATTACAATAGAAAAAATACTATAAAATAAGAACACAGTATAATTTTGAATTGTTATAAAACGTAAATTATTAAATAAAATTTTAAAATTGATTTAAATTTTAAAAATTTATTAAAAAATAAAATAATAAGCTTTAAATAAATGATTTTATTCAAATATGGTAGTTCCAAAAATTAAAAAAAAAATTAATTCTTCATATTGTTGATCCAAATAACTTTCATAAGTTGTTTATTATACAAATACGATTGAAATAGAGAAAAACTTAACTCTTTAAAAAAATTTGACGACCACTCACCCGATTGAAAGTGTGTTGCGAAAATCTTCCTGGAAATTAATATGCCCTGCATGTCCGGGATTTAAGAATCGTAGACATCTATTTAGGTTCAAAAAAAGACGGAAGAAAAAAATAATAAAGGAAAAAGTAGTTGGAAGATTATAAATTTTTTAAAGGAAAAAATTACCATTCCAGAATATTTTTGTACTTGTACAATATGTGTTAACGGTATCTCAGGTACCAACACGTAAATAGAGCCCTTCCATTCAAATCGCGGTTTTCCCGCATTCTGCGTTTCAGAGGCTACTTTAACTCGGACTTATCTGTTGTAAGGATCTCGAAAGATTCGATTCTGTTCTATACTTGTTGCATTTTGATTTGATTTTTAAATAACTTTCTATTAAATAATTTAACACAGTTATAAAAATTTAAGTAAAACCATGATTTAAGGCCTGTAATACTTCAATGGACTACATTTGGAATTTTTTAGAGTTTCATCGAACGACCTCTAGGGGTCATACGATGAAACCTATATTTTTAAGGACGCATGTCACATTTCAAACTTTAGAATCATTTTGCAAAGTTTTATCGCAATCCTTAGTTCGGAGGTGGGTTACTCTTCTTGTAAGATACTTAATTGAAGCACAAAGTTTTTGCGTTTCTCCGAAAATAATGTTTCAGGTTTTTTTCTTGAAAATAACGCTTGTGCAGTCTACCGACAGGAGAACATCGAAGCCTGCATCGCGGGTGGTTTTTTAAGTATCTTCGCATACGACTTTTCACTGTGCAGTCTCTCTTTCTCTTTCGTTTTTGTGAAGACCAACGAAGCATTCAGTATTGTTGAGCCTTTGCTGATCGCTGAAAGGAAATACAGAGCTACGTTTGTAGCATGTTCTTACTTTGTTAGAGAGCGAAAGATCGAGAGAAAAAGAGAGAGCGAGCGAGAGAGAGAGAGAGAGAGAGAGAGAGAGAGAGAGAGAGAGAGACAGGGAGGGAGGGAGTGAGAGAGAGAGAGAGAAAGAGAGGGAGTGAGAGAGAAAGTGCGAAGGAGAGAGCGAGGCAGCGAGAATGAGAGAGTGTGTGAGAGAAAGAGAGAGAGAGAGAAAGAGAGAGAGAGAGAGAGAGAGAGAGAGAAGCGGAGATGCATCAGTTCTTTTACTGTCCTGGCTAGAATTATCGCTCAACGAAATCGGTTCGTTCTTCATCTTTGATAATGCTGCTTACACTCGGAGTTGGAAGGGCCAGTGAAATTTCAGATAATGATCGTTCGTTTTTTCTTTTACCAAGAAAATAGTTTCAAATTATAAACATTCAATTTTTTTTATTGTAATATTCACAGGTTATCTATCAATGGAATTCTATCTTTGAACTATACAATGATTTAATCTATTTAATATCTATCTCATAACTTAACGTAATTATTGTGTGACACTCGAACGTGGGTCCATTTTTCTTATATCATTTTTATACTTTTTGTAAAACATTTTACTTTCACGCATTCGTAATTTCAAGTGAAAAAATTAATATGAAACATAAGTACTTTCAAAAATTATTAAAGTTTAAAAAATAGGTGCATTTATTTGTTTGCAAGCATACATAGAAAAATTGAGTTTGAAAAAATTCAAACAAGTTTCATTCATAAAATGTAGTCTATGTAAATTTAAAAGAAATATTAATGCTTTCATCAACATTAGATGTTGCAACATTTTGGAAATTATAGAGACCTTTTTTCAATTTGGCAATAAGTGGTGCGTAAGTCGTAATTTGAAAAGAAAAAAGGACTCATTAAACTCTCTGAATTCCCACATCACAACAAAATATTTGCTTTTCAAGCAACGGACCTGTTTGTATAGGTGCGCGGACGCGCGCGCTCTGGTTCCAAGGTCTCGCTGGAAGTCTTTCTTCCTTTCTTTCCTTTCTTTCCTTCTTTCTCTCGCGAGCTGAGCTTTTATACATCCCCCTTCTCTTCACCTACTCAGCTCGCGCACTAACCCGTTTTGAAAACATTCGCCTAACAACAGCACGTGGCTGATACACGCTCGCATCGTTAGGATGGTCCAGATTCTTGACAACGTCTCTTCACTTGCAGGTTAATTTTAGATTCAAATCTTTTCGTTTATTTATATTTATTAATTTTAGTTAAAGTATTGTAATAACTACAATAGTTTAAAGTAATAAATTTTCCTTCCAAATGCATTTTTCATTCTATTTTTGGGAGATCATTGAATCAGTTATTAAATCAAATAATTCCATGATAATGTAATTTCTTAGCTTCCAATAAACAAGTGACATTTTGTTTCTAGAAAGACTTGTAGCTTTTGTATTGATATAGTACTTGTTGGGTAAATAAAATTATGTATCACATCTTGAAAGTTTTAAGGGATAATTTTAAAAATATTGCCAATTATTGTCTTATTTTTTGTAATATTTCTTCTACTAAAGATTTACATTGGTAAAATTTAAAAGTTAATACAAACATTTTTTAAAAGAAGTAAATAAAGCTATAACAAATAATTTTATTTTGACAATATTTTATCATTTACTCAAGAAGAAAATGTTTAGTATTTATTAATACTACGTTAATTTACGGACATTGTTCTGATGGCAATTAAATTATACATTTTACTATAATTCTAGTGGTATTTTACTATAGTATTTTTCTTTCTAGGAAATCTCGGAATTGTAATATAGACCATTTTTCTCGATATAAATTATCGATTTAAATAGCGAAAATAACATTAAAAATTGGGGAATAATTTTAAAAATGAAGAAATTGTTATAATCAGCAAAAACTATGATGAATTTGATATACAAATTTAGTATTGAGCGATTTATTAATAAATCCTTCAATAAAAAGATTGATTTTGCCCAAGGAAGAGTTGCAGTGGTGCTTACGGTCTCGTGTCAGATTGCAACAATTCAACTTTCTGAAGGTTCTGCATACCTACTGACTGACAGCAGCACGCCGGAGGGGAAGTCGGCGTACAAAGAGAAAAGAGAAGGAGGGAAACTTCGCATCGAGTCGCAATTTGTAACTGAAACATTTTTCGTGAGCACCTTCCTTCTTTTCTCAAACTCATTCAAACAACGTTTGCATCGAGTCGCACATAGAGGAGCTGCTTCAAAAGCTGCCATGGGCGGCTTCAACCGTAAAGAGATCGAATTAAAAGGAACGTATAATTTTTTTGCCGATTGCGAGTGCCAAGCCTCCCGGGGAACTGGTGATTTTTTTATTAAATGCATTGTGTAAAAGCTATAACACATTGGTACGAATCTCTGTGGGTATACGCAACTGCATTTTCAGGGAGAGAAAAGAGTTGCAACAGTTTTTATCTGATGAATGGATTTGTAACGATAGGAAATTGTGCCGCCGATTTATACACAGCGTGAATGGGGTGAGAAAAGATATATATTTTACAGTTATACATATAGAACGGCATTACAACTTATATATCTCTTTATATTATAAAAACATTCCGCCGCCGCCGTAATATTATATATACGTTAATTATTAAAAGTATGTATATATTATTGATTATAAATGATCTTAATCTTATCGTATCTTATCGTGATAGGAAAATTTTAATATCCACATTTTTTGTAGATTCTTATGTAAATAAGTGATCGAAGAAAAAGATTATTATTATGTTCATTTCTTTAAAAATAAAAGTTTTTATAAACAGTGTATTATTCAGAATATATCGGCTGAGGCAATCTTTTCAAACTTATAATGTTTATTTAAATTTACATGAGAAATATTTGATTTAATTAAATATTTCGTTAAAAGTTTAAACATATTATTAGATCCAAAGAGTTAGAAAAAATTAATATTATGCATTCATTAAAACGAATAATTTTATAAAATGAATATTTACAAACAGAGCATAATATTCAGAATAGATCTCAGGTAATCTTTCTGAAGCAAGCAATGAATTTCTGAACCGAGCATTACACCTTGTTTAATTTCCTATATGAAGTGATTAGGAAATGATTATCATTATATTTAATTCATTAAAAAAAAGAATATTAATCTTAAAAAGTTGTATCGGAATACCGATTCAAAATTATGTTAAAAAGTTGTTAGATACTATAAATCATTTTATAGATTTTCAGTCTATATACAGTGTATTTTTATAAATATTAATAAAAATTTTGATTATTTAAAAAAAGTATAATGCATAAACATATTATATTTTTAAACTGAATAATGTATGTAAGAAATATAAATTAAAATTTTATGAAGGTAAGTGTCAATAAAATGACAGCGGTTTTTTATTTAAAAAGAAATTGACTTAAACGTTAAATAATCTTCCAAAGCATAACTAAGTTTTGTAAAGATACTATAACAGCGATAAAGTTACGGTAATATTATTTCCAAGAATAAATAAGTTTCAACTCATAAAATAAGTCTTTTCTGACTGCATTTGTGACGAGAGTGGAGAACAGAAAGAAGGAAGCTAAGAGGAGAGGGGGCTGGCACGTAAGGTAACAAGTGAGAAAGCGAGTGGGAGGAGGAGCGAGGCTGCTTTTTCAAAACGCTAGTTTTCCAAGAAGCGAAGATTTATTTTTCTTAAGTGAGATTCCGACAGCGTTTCGCCCTCGCACCGTCGCGCAGCAGACGAAAAACCTCCTGAGTTACGACCTTGCGTCTGCCCGAAGGACAGTTTTCACAAAGCTTGGACTATGCTATACGAAGTTCACACGCCTTCTCTTATACATTGCTTTGAAAAATCGAATAGGGCTACCTTTCCACTTTACTACGATGAGTACTAATTTTTCATCCGAACCTTAAAGTCGAATACGCAAAAAAGATGCAAGTTTTAATAACAAAAATCAGCTAATACAATAAATGATACTCACGGTGACGGAGAGATACGCAAAAAATCATATGTTTTCAATGCAGGCAGTGTAGTCTATATAATGTACGTAAAATTCTCAATGATAATATCAATATTATTGCCGAAAGAGTCTCGGTGTTTTTTACATGGATTTTTGTCTATATTAAAAAAAAACTTTTATATAATTAAAATACACAAAATTTTGATAGAATAATTTTTTAAAAGGATGACAATCATTTTCAAAAAAAATTAGTCATTGAAATTAAATCTCGTTTTACTTGTATGCTAGAAATCTTTAGTTCTTGGTTAAAAATTGACGTCTTTACTACTTGACACATTTACACTTTTTAAACACGATGAAAATATATGATGTCATTATAAATGTGAATTTCATAATGATTAAACTGTATAATAATCCGAGAAAACTATAACACTAATGATCAATAATAATCAGGAGAAATAAATTTGAAAATTTGAATTTTTCAGCAATCTTACTGGAAATATGGCGATTCTTTTAACCTTTAGACCGCCGGGATTTTGAAAATATGAAAAACTGATTTTTCCTATATAAAAGTGTTCTGAGGCCTACTATAGGTAGGACCCAATCAAGGGCGGTCTTAAAAGTTAATATCATCTAAATATAATAACTGCACATAAGACTATATAATTTATGAAAAGAATTTTGTACATATCGACGTACTGTATATATGTCAAAACGATATTCCCAGCGAAACTCTTATAATGAGTTTTCAAAGTAATATTTAAGAAATTATTTTAATTTTTTATGTTTTACATTTTAAACCCCCTTCTGAATTTAATAGATTAAAATCTATGATTATAAATAAATATGTTATGTAATATAGAAATAAATAAAACTAAAATAATCATTACCAAAAAATAAATACTTTATTTGTTGTTGAAATACCATAAAATAACGAAGATAAGGACGATCTTGATTAATACGATCCTGATAAAGTCCGAATCAGTATAACATAAAGACCGAAGAAGGCCTTAATCAGGCTTTGATTAAGTTGAAAAATAAGGCCTAATAATCAGCTTTTATTATATTTGAATCTAATTTTGATAAAAGGGAAAATAAATAAAAATATCAAATAAATAACTTAAAACCATATAAAGTAAGGTAAAATCATATAGAATAACGATCCAATTTGGAGATAGGAGAATCCAAAATTGTTTTACAGAATCGAACTACGCATAAATTATACTAGTAATAAATAAAAACACCAAGTTTTTTGCACACGTTTTCATGCACACAATAAGCTGTTTTTGCCGACTCTGACGAGCTAAATGATATACGGTTTTGTATTAAAGAGGTAATTAGCCTGAGAGCCGATTTATAATCAATATAAATAATTTGAAAAAGTAATTATTATCGACAGAGCCTCGAAAGATATCTATATCTACATGCCCTTTTCGTTCGTTCTCGCTTCTTTCTTGCGTGGCGTCTGCAGAGCGCCCCCTAGTGGAAGATGAAAGTCGCTCGCACGCCAGCCAAATTTCGCCCGTGAAGCGATAAATTCTAGAAACAATAGGAAACTCGCCAGCTAGACAAAAGAAGAAATATACCGACACCGTCCCGCGCGCAGGCGAGAAGCACTAGAGCTCCGAAATCGCGACGGAAGTGCTTTCGGCTTTATTTTCGGGCTGCGCAAGTAGCAGGGAAAAATAAGAATAACAAAGGTACGTACGAGCAGAATGCAAAACCCTAGGCTAGTGTACTAATACTTATTGTACACTGTAGCTGCTCGTGCGTGTAGCTGAGAATAAAATTCGCTGGCCACTTCTATCTCTTTTCTTATATTCTCTCCCCATTTTGTAGTTTTTATTCATAATTTTGTGTTTTTTTTTCTTTTACACTAATGTCCGAATGCTCTGGTTCCTACTACGAAGAGGGGAAAGAAGCGCAATACTTACTTTTTTACAAGGAAAATACAAAATATGCGAGCAAAATCTCAGATGTATTTATATTCCTACATGATCCTTTTTTGAAACTTTTATATTATATTATATTATTTATCAATAAATACCTATACTAGTATATTTATCCTTTACTTATTTGAAAATAAATATAAGTAATATTACTAGTTTCATCAACCGAGCACGCGATTTGCGCGACTCACCTGCGATCTGACCTTATATACTCAATGCACTCTATCGTCGCGTTATAACTGCAAGACATAAAACCGAATTGAATTTGCATGAGATTTATATATGGAGGATTCAGAAGTCAGAACCAAAGGAGACCAAGTCCATTTTTACATATACTTAAGAAAATGCATTAGTGCAACTAACTAATGTTTAATTCTGAAGATTAATATATATTTACATAAATAGTATTCGGATAGTACAAAATCCAAGGATAACTAAATCTGTAATAGTAAAATTTTAGAAATAAACAATTTTCTTCGATAAAAAAGCCGTTTTTCAAAATAGGCTTGGCTCCCTTTGGTACGGAGCCCTCCGTATAAGTGATCATTGCCAATAAAGTGTCGTTTTTAGACTTGTTTCTCGTTTTACTTTGAACGTTGAAAAAACAATGGAAACACCAATGCGAAGTCAGTCTCTTACTAATAACTCCATTCCTTTGCAAAGAACTGTGCAATGTATCATGAAGAGGTCCCACCTATATAGCAAATAAATCATCTACTTTATAGAAGACTATTTAGTTGTTATGCGCAACAAAAAGAAATAAAGAAGTCAGAAATCGAAAGTAAAAATTGAATGAGAAGGTCCGAGGAAATAAGTAAAATGCAAAATTCCTTTACTATGGTTAAGCTCATAAACAAAGTAGTCCGGGTTGGCTGGGATAGCTGGGCAGGAGTAGCCTGAGAGGCTAATCGAGAGAGCAATGGTAAATCACGGTCGATTCGAATCAGCTCATTCTCCCGGGCACGTCGGTTCTTAACTCTTCTCCCGCGCGATTTCGCAGTCGCGAGAATGTAAAGCGCTGAGAGAAAGAGAGATAAAGCGTCCGGAACTCTTTCGCTCGTTCGTGCCCAGACCATGCCATCGTGATTCGAGATAAACACTCGACTCTGCGCAACAAGCGAAGGTGCGCGCAGGCTCTCCCCTCCCCCTCTCTCTCTCTCTCTCTCTCTCTCTCTCTCTCTCTCTCTCTCTCTCGCTCTCTCTCTCTCTTTCATTTGCACCGTTTGCAAATCCAGCGCGAGCCTTTTCTCCAAGTTTTAAAAGCGCATTCCATCGCAGGGGAGGGGGAGGAACAGAGAGAGCCAGAGCGAGCCGAGCTTGAAGAAGAAAAAGGACGAGCTCACCGCTAATGCGTTTCCCTAATGAACGTTTTCTTTGTCTTGGTCAAACATCACGCACACCTACTCTTATAGTTGCGCGCGCGCCCGCAAAGCAACGAGAGCCATCGCCGCTTTCAGCAAAAGCGCCGACAGAAGCTAGTTTCTTCCCATGCGGGCTGACCTAGCCGAAATGTCCATTTCTCTGCTCTCCTCAGTCCTCTAGTTTCGTCTATTTTAAATTTATCTTATCTCTTAACGACAATATTCGATTATGTTTCAGTTATTGTAGCGATGGATCTATCAAATTTTTAGCAGACACTGATTCTTCTGAATTAGTTTGCATTTAATTAGGTTAATTTAATATGATATCGTATTCTTAATTTTATGAAGTTAATTCGTTATTTGCGATCTACAGTGAGGTAACAATGATTTTAACGAAAAAATTTGTACACACACGGGAAAAGTCTATCAACAAGTCTGTCTGGAATACAAAAATGTTGTAAAGTATTCTTATACAATATTATAGTAACAATACTTTCTTAAAATGTATAATAATAAATTAAAACAGTATAGAGAATGTGTATAAGGGAAAGTTAACTATACGGTTTTGTTCCCGATGTGGCCCTCTTTAGGGGACCCCTCTATGCATTTCTTATACTTTTGCCGGTAAATAATATCGCCTGATGTACAATCTCTTACGGACTTAATATTTTCCTGGAGCATACTACGCGAAAATGATGAGTGCAGCAAAGTTTTCGAATTCTATAAACGAAAAATTGTGGAACATTATTGAGCTATATAACAAATTATTTTTGGAGAATTATAACTAATACAGCAGCCAAGCTATGCTCTTACATACTTGTTGTTTCAACATTTTCAGTGAAGCCAAAAAGCAAGCGGTCATTCGTGTAAAAATGGACACTATGGGCAATATATTGCCAGTGTATTGGATATTGTAATTAGCAATATAGCGAATAAGTATATTTAATACATTGTCAATATTGCGGCAAGCAACACTCTCCAATATATCGCCAATCGTTGTCGAAATAAATTTTTACGTAAATAAAATTAAAAAGAAATCCGCGGCAAAGATTCGATCCCACGGATTTTTGATCCGTAGGCTCGTGCTCTACCGACTGAGCTATTGTTGACGACATTAACAAAACAATAGCAGTATTTTTCTTTTTATTAATAAGTTATAGTTAAGCTAATTATCTAAGATCATATATTACAAGCAAGTTTTCTTTATATAAAAATGCTTGTTTCACGGAGCAAGAAAAAATCTTTGGATGAATCTTAGTTCAGCTCAAAATCTCCCTCGTACAAATTAAATTAAAGTAAATAAAACCAAGATTCAAACGCAAATAAAGGATCAAGTATATAATAAGCTTATTATAAATCAGCGTGGAGCCATAATTATTTGATACACAAACACATTCATTAAAAGCACCTCCTTATTTCCGGGATAGCGGCACATTAAATTCTGAAGAAAAAAAAAACGGATACAATAAATCCAGAGAAAGGGAGAAACGAAAATAAATAAGGCAGTCGATCGTCCTTGCGCTGGCACGCTCATGTACTTTAGAGATTCCTTTTGTTTTCATAAATTTAAAGCAATGCATTTAATTGGCACAAACGCGAAATCCATCATAATCTGTTATATAGGCCTGGATCGTATCTGTAAGGGAAAACGCTTGTGTTAAGAGGAGTTCGGATAGCTCTGTCCTTGTCTAATAAGAATTTTTGCTATAAGTTGATGTGTAATTGTTTTTATGAAAAAAAAATAGCTGTCCCCGCTAGATTTTAGGACGAGCAAACGATTGTGTTTTATACAAAAGTTAAAAATTTTCACTAGATTTTGAGAAAACTTTGAAATACTAGAATAACCAAATATTTTTTAAATAAAAGAATTAATAATAGTATTTCAAAGTTTTCTCCAAATCTAGTGAAAATTTTTAATTTTTGTATAAAACAATTACTTATCAACTTATAGCAAAAATTGTTATTAGACAAGGACACAACTATCCGGCCTCCTCTTAAGTAAGCATAATGAAACAATTTTAGGCAGGCTGTCTTTGATGGGAGAGATATTAAATTTTTCTAACAAAAAACAGAATCACATAAACTACTGGCATACTTATGCTACTGGCATACTATTTATGCGATCTTAAATTTTCAATCACGAAAGATGTATGCCAGTGGGCTATCTGGATTTTTTTTAATTACTTATTTCTCTTAAAACTTTTGAAATTTATATAACCTTATTGAATGATTGTCAAGTTTTAGCCAATCCTATTATAGGGTTTCATTATTTTAGGATTTTACATTAATTTCTTTAACTTTCTAACGTTATTTCCAGCAAGATTAAATAATTTTGAAAAAGAAATCTATAAGAGAAGTAGAAATGATGATAGGAATGAGATGTTTACAAAAGCAAGTGCGATGCTAGTTAGATATTGGCGGTGAATGAAGGTAATGCAATTTTATATTCCGATTTGACCTAGTAACGCAATTACTAGGACTTAAGTCAAGGAGTGCACAATAGCTGACTTGTGTAATTTTTTAGCTGTAAGTTATTTAGTTCATAAGTTTTTAATTTATCGAGCCAGACTAGCGAACAGAAAATCTTTTCCTCTGCACTGGGTTACTTTTGTAACGTGATATTTATATGCAATGTTTCTTTATTGTAAAGTATTGTATATTTCTACTCTGGTTAAATAAATAAATTAAATTTTTCGACTTTTTATGTTATTTTCTTTGATTTAACGTTGTTTTCATGATATTTTCGCGAAATTTTCGTTTAATTTATGAAGAAGATCCACTCATCTTTAAGACTAATCGTTATTTTGCAGAATTTTATGTTATCTTTTTCACTATTTTGTATGATATTTTTGCTTATTTTGTATACCAGATAAACTTTGAATACCACCGAGTAGCCTTATCTCTTTTATTATCCAATATATTATAGGATATTACGTTACTATTTTTAATTTTTAGACTAATATATTGACATTTTTACGTTATTTTTCTTTGATATTGTTTTCACGATGTTTTGCGATATCGTTGCTTATTTTGTGTACAAAATAAACTTTTTTACAGGGTTTTACATTTTTTGTATTATTTTTAGAAAATTTTTTGTTATTTTCTTGATTTGACATTATTTTCGCGATCTATTACGATTTTTTTGCTTTTGCGCATAGACAAAACAATCTTTGGACAGCCCTGGGTGGTCATTAAGGCAATGTGAAAGCTACGGAATATTATACGGGAACCCAAAAATTATGTTGTAAACATTCATTAAATCAGTTGAAAATTTTTTTTTTATTACGATTATATGTTTTACTAGAAGCTGACGATGTCAATTTTTCAAAAAAGTTCCACTGAAATTATATTATAAACTGAAAAATATCAATATCAAAATCCGAGCTTATCGATATTATCGACATTATAACGTGAATAATTTTTTTTAACATAGTTAATGGAATTTTTCTAAAAAATGAGCACCGTCAGCTTCTAGTAAAACATATAAAATTTATAAAAAAAATTTTTCCATTGATTTAATGAATGTTTAAAACACAATTTTTGAATTCCCGTAAAATATTCTGTGTAGATTTCTACCCCACCCATTTCACTTCTCCTTAACTCTCTTATTATACGTTATTTTACAGAATTTCATATTGTTTTCCAACTTTTAACATTATTTATTGATATTTTGACGACATTTTCCTTGATTTAATGTTACTTTCACTTTACTTATTTTGTGTAGATAAATAGATAGATAGATTCATTTGTTGTTCATTTTAGAAGAAAGGCAATATATTCAACATATTTAACAAAGCAGTTTTGCGATGTATGTAAATAATATGCTTTTTTAAGTAACATAGAATGAAATTGTGAATAAAGAAGGTTTTTTGATTTGACATTGTATTCACGATGTTTTACGATATTTTTGCATGTAAGAGTTGAACGTTGGTGACCCCTGAGTAGCTTTATCTTTTTTATTATACAATAGACTAAAAGATCATTTATCCACATTTTGGTTATTTTTCTCGGTTCGGTTGAATCGTGCAAAGTTTTCCATTGTATGGTTTATTTATAACATTACTTTTTGACATTTCTATATTATTTTCATTAATTTTATGTTCTTTTTAGAATAATTTGCAATATTTTTGTTTCATTTATCGAAAAAATTTCCTTATCACCAAATCAAAATTGGTTGTTATTTCATAGGGTTTTTCCTTACATTTTTTAACCTTGTTTTTTCAAAGTTCCCTTACACAAAAATTCTGTAGTTCTTACTACATAAATGCTGTAGTAAGAAAACTACAGCAAATGTGTAGTAGTGACTACAGAAAATGTGTAGTAAATTCGGACTGTAATTCTATAACTGCATAAAATAACTACAGGGAATGTGTAGTTATTACTACAGGAAGTCTGTAGATATTACTACAATGAATCTCTGTAGTAATTACTACAGATAATCTGAAGTTATTGTTGGTATGTACAACGAAAATATGCATAGTCTACAGTTAGCAAATACATTGCTATAGCCAAGGGTGCAGACGGAGGTCTCTTTTGACCATTTTA
>JAPYZA010003325.1:0-21043 GCA_030522685.1 Eupelmus azureus | reverse complement strand
GAAAAAATATTAAAAAAAAAACACATGTACCGCGATAATCTTCCAATATTCCACCTGTCACGCGCGAGCCTCTCCTCCGACACTAAAAACCTGGGCCGATCCCTCGCAAGATAAGCGGCGTCTCGGCGTGCATTTAAATGCGCTCATTTTCCACGCGTACACAAGCGCGCCGGCGAAAAGCCAGGGCTGCATGCACTTTTCTCTCCCCCCTCAGTTAATTAAAGCGATATTTCATTGCGATACAAACGAGCAGCAGAGAGAGAGAGCGAGTAAGGGGGAGGGGAAAATCGGATGATATTCAATCGAATATCGGCTCGTATACGGCCATCCATATTCAGCGGCACGAGATGCGCATGCAAATTTTTGCCTCGGAGACGTGTACGGATATCGAATGGCGATGCGACTCCACAATTAGGACGTGGCGTTGGCGCGCTCCGGCTGTTAAAAGGCTTGATTGGGAGCCGGAGAAAGGGCGAAAATAATAACGAACGGACGAGAACGCGAGCTGGAGGGGAGGAGCGCGAGGGCGGCGAAACAACGCGAAAAGGGAGCGGAGGACGAGGGGAGAGAATAATAGGCTTTTTTGACGAGCGCAATATGTGCGTCTGTTGTTTTTTGCTCTTGTTATTGATGGGACAAATTAATTAACTAGCTACAGGACGAGAAAACGACGGACGGAAAAGAGACGAATTTGTAACGCGAATTTTCTATCATTTTTACTGGACGGAACCATGTCTTGATTTGAGCAAACTCAGATTTTCTAATTTTAGCACACGATCCACTTAAAAACAGAATAAAAGTATGAAAAACAATCATCTCTAACGAAAAAACGAAAAAGTCCACCTGAAAATATTCGATCGCCAGGTCGATCGAAATAACGCTCAGTCTTCAGCAGCTTGCGCACGCCAGCAGCAGCGAAAACAATCGCTCATCTACGTTCAACAGCGTTATCCGCTCGTCAGCAGTCTCAATTAAATTACCCACCCTTCCGCCGGCGCTTTTTTTCCTCCGTCGCAGCGTAACGACTCGATACAAAACTCGAAACGGCAGCCGGTCTCTTTGAGCATCAGCGTAAATCGCGAGCTAACTATTTTCCTCATCAAGAGGAGAAGCAGCCCCGGCGTTATAGAGCTGGGGGCGAGAGAAAAAGGCGCGAGATAGCGAGAGCCGGGCGAAAATCGCTCTCTCTCTCTCTCTCTCGGCTATAAGGCGGAATTAGCGAGCCAGCAAGTTAAAACTGAATGGATTTAACGAAGCGAACTCGCGCAAAATCTCATCCCGGCGCGCAGCGCCGCGCGGAGAGCGTCTGAGAAATCATTCCCCGATTCCCGCCTCCTAATCTCTCCCCGTCTCTCTTTCTCCCCCGCTGCGTAGTAGTACACTTTTGCCTTGCGAGCGTCACGCGCGCTCCGCTGCTGCTACGTGTCCCTTAACCTGCTCTTAAATACGTGACTCTCGCGTAACTGCGAAGATTCTCTCTCTTTCTCCCCCCCCCCTCACCCTCCTCTCTCTGTCTCTCGCTCCGGCAGCAGAAATCCGCCGTAAACCGAAGGCGCCGCCGAGCTTGCAAGCTCGCAAGCAGCAGCAGCGGCAGCGTAGCTGTACGTGTACGCGCGTATACGTGCCCGGTTTACGTGCAAGGAGAAGCTCGCGACCCTCTTCGAGCTCCTCTACTTTTTCGATTTTCTTTGACGGGATGCTGCTTTTTTTCGCCTTCTTCGGAAAGGAGAGCGAGAGAGGAGAGAGGGAGACGTGAGTCGGTGAAAAATTTGTGCGCATTTTCGCTGCGAGAACAGATTTGCTTTTCTATAAGTTGGTTTGAAATGGTAATTAGTGAAAATATTTAAGAATATTAAAATATACGTATAAATAACGTTCGTAAGCAGAAACTACTTCGTTATAATTCAAGAAATGTTTTTGAATAGTCTTAAATTAAGAGAATTCTTAATGATGCATTTAAATATTTAACTGAATCAAATAAAAACTGTTTACCCAGAAGCAATAAATCCAATCGATACCAAAAAGCGTCTGAACATAAAAAATATTTCATTTCACAGCAAGCCGAGAGCATCAATACAATTAGCGAGATAAAAGAGAAAAAAACGCGCGAAAAAAAAACTACAAGAAGCAAAGGGGCCAAAAGAAAAGGCGATTGAAGTCGCTTACGCGTCTGAAAACGCTCTATCCATTTTTTTCCTCCTCGAGCTTGCTCCGCTCCTCCTTTCCACTCCATTTTTTCCCTTTCATCCGCCGACAACTCTTCCACTCGCGCTCTCCCGCGACTGTAGCCAAGGATAACGGAGCACGAAAAATCCCACGAAAGAGAGATATAGAACGAACAGCCGCGCGTTAAGCTCCCCCTCCCCCCGCCCAAGCTATACGCGCGAGCGCGCAAAATTGCCGATTATCCTCGGACGCTCCATACGCGCGCTCCTTTTTTCTCGCTCATCGAGCGGCTCAACGCCCGATAAATCGCGTTTATTAAGGCGCGGCCCCGAAAAGAAAATTTGTTCCGCGCCAACGCGCGCGCGGAGAGAGAGAAAAAAGCTCCTGCGCAGTGTACGATCAATCGGGGGAAATAAACGAAGGCGCTAAAAGCTCCGGCCGCGTGGGAAGAAATAACTGCCGCGTGCGTATGAAGGTTTATCGAAAACGGCAATCTTGGAGAGTGAGAGAGGAGTCGAACAGATTGCATTCGCGGAGGTGGGTTCAAAGCTTGCGGTGGTAGCTCTGCAAGCTCGCTCGCGCGCGCGCTTGTCGAAGTTATAACGAGAATTACTTGCTGTAAAGTCCTGGAGTTGTGCGAGCGAGCGCGGGACCATTTCCTATTTCACGACTTTCTTTCTGCAGACGACGAGCTTAAGCGTCTGCAGGCCGGCCTCTTCGTGTGCGCGAGCGAGTTTTCTCTGCCGAGGAGCTCGCTCGGTGCGATAGGGACAAATTTTATTAGTCCTGAAATGAGAAATCGCGGGCGCTTGGTTTTTAACGTAACGGTTTGCTCTGCTGCTATCGATGTAATGATTTATATAGAAGAGGACTGTTTAGTGATAATTTTCAGATTCGAATGTCATTAAAAAAATTTGAACTATATAGCTTCTTAAACATCCTCAAAAACAAAATACAATCTTGTACTAAAGTAAAAATTCAAATTACAGCCGCAAAGCGCCAGCCACGCGTATAAAAAAGTCCAGCCACGCTGTATCTAAACGCGGCGGGCGCACCGATAAAAGAAACTTTACATCGATACATAAAGACCACTCTCGACTCTCTCCTCCAAACAAACTTTTCACCATACAGTAACCCAGCGCTCGGGCCGTAATACGTAAAAAGCGGCTGGCACTCGCGCTCCCCGGCGGACTCCGCACGCACGCAGTAAAGAAGCGAGTTAAACCGAGAAGACAAGAGGGACACATATAAGCGACGAGTGTAGCCGTACTCCTGGACGTGCGGGTATTGCGTTGCTCCAGCGCGCGCGGCGAGAATAAAACGGCCGGCATATTTCAGACTTATTGCGAGAGAGAGAGAGAGCCGGCTCCAGCGCGCTCCTGTACGTATACTTTTATCGCGCCTAGTTTCATTCTTTTCCGGTTTATGGTATTACCGCGCGCTCGGCGCGTTACACGCGTTTTCGACCTTAGCCTTAAACGCGCAATTCTAGCCCTCGGCCCTCTGCGAATTGCGCGATACGCCGTCTGAATTTATACCTGCGTAAGAGCCGAGCGGCTCCGGCTCCAGGCTAAGGACTTACCGGCCCCGGGCTCTAATGCCTCCGGGATTGTTTCCGAAGACATTTCGCTTACCTTGGGATACGTATATTCGGCTGAAGGATTTTCGCCCGAGGCTCGAGCGCCGGGCTTATATGCGCAAATGAATTGCGCGAGAATTTTCAGAGAGGAGGGCGGAAGATTTGTTGAGGCGGATTGATATATCCGATCATTCTGCTTTGCATTTTCCTGCTTTGGAATTTTTATATTTTAGACTTCGTTTCTTAGAACGTACGTTCAGCTAGTAACTTCCTGCGTGACACAAATTATAGCTATACGATGAATTAAAAGTAAAGAGTAATAAACAACACAACGCATTCAAAACATCAGGAAACCAAAAACCGTTCGCCTATTCCCTAACACCAGGCCGATCCGTTCTCCATTTAAAGAGATCGCTTCCCCGCGGCAAACAGAGAGGCAAAAAGCGCGCAAAAAAAGCTGCAGGAGAGCAAGCCGAGAACGCGCGTTTTACAGCGTGTCCCCAGAGCTCGCTGAAATCCGAGAAGAGAGAATCGTGGCGGCAGGCGGAGCTCGCTCGGCGCGAACACGACACCAGGAGCCGCGCGCCGCGTTTCTTTCGGCCGGCTTTTTCTCCGTCGTTCGCGAAATCGTGTCCTTAACACGTGGCGTCGCGCGCGAGAGCTGACGGCGGTGCCCCTAACCGTCGCCGACACGCCTTGTTGTCTCCCCGGCGCGCGAGGAGTCTCTTTTGTCGCGTTGCGAGGAAGAAAAAACGGAGGATCAGGGAATAAGGATAAAAGTATACGATCCGTTAAATTTTACGGTTTCAGCGTTACACGAGCGCGAGGGGGTTAGAATGGCCGGCGTTTATTTTTTTTTTTCGTTTTTTTTGTCGACTGCTCGGGTAATGCGAGTGTTTTTGCGCTGGTAATTTATTTACCCGGGATCTGTGAGAGAGCTACTTAGCGAAGATATCTAAGTGAAAAAGGCGGGTGTGAAAATGGAATTTGTTGGGTGCAGAAACTCTGTTGATATAATTTTACAAGGGACTTGTACAAAAGTTGTTCACACTTTTTCGGTAAACTTCTTCTCACCCCATTACACGAAAGCTTATTAATCGTCCTCATTCCGAGCGGCCGAAATTGGGGGTTCTAAACGAACGTCTAAATCATCGAAAAAGCCATCTCCCACCTGTCAAATGCATTTTTAACCAGGGCCCGCGCGCGTCAAAGCCGAACGTCCGCATGAATAATAGAGCCCGGCGCATCAATAAAGTCCACACACATCGTTAGGGGGAACTATACCGCCTCGTCGGAGAAATGAAAGAAAAATGCAGAGCACGTGACAGACCAGCAGCACAAACACACAACCCCCAACACACACACACTCACACGTATAGAGGAACGCACGCCGGGAGCATCGTTGATTCATTAGGGCGCGGGAGCGATTATCGGGCACTTTGTAAACAAACTTGGCCCCGTGGCGCTCTCTCGCTCCAGCCACCCCCCCTCGGCCCCGGCTCCTCGACCGCCCCCCCGTCAGCCGTATACGTGTTTACCGCTGACGAGGCTTGACGTGCAACTTCCCTCCTTGTCAGACGCAGAGCGCGCGCAAGCCCGATTCCCCCGGGTGTGCGCGCAGGCGGGCAGGTTATATAGCTGCAGGTGATTCATTTCGGAACAGGTGACATTAGCGTCTCGAGGAGCAAGCGAGTTTGGCTGCTCGCTCTCGCCTTTGAGTACGCGCGCACGTACGTGTGTGTGTGTGTGTGTGTGTATACTGGCTCGAGCGAGTCGCGCCCGAGAGCTCGTCGCATCGTGTGTGCACGCGCTTGGAGAAATATTTAGTTAGCGTTCCGGCTGTAGAAGCGCGCGCGCCCGCGCAGAGACTTTGAGACCTGCTCCGTAGATAATGAGCTACGTGATTGAAACGATTATTTAATGTTTTGGGTTTGCAGCGAGTTGGGGGAGTTGCCGTTCGATCGCGGCGATGTTCGATTGGCTGAATGTCGGATTGACGTTTGTGATGGGGAATCTTTTTGGATTTTAGGGAGTAATTAGAGGAATCAGGATCGCGGATGGAAAATTAATTAGGGCTTAACGAGAGCTTAACGAGGCCGCCTGGTTGTTGATATCATTTTGACGATTAGTTAGAGCCTGGCTTGACGCGAAGGGATCAACTGTGTTCGACTTCGTTTAAATGATTAGGTGAAACTCGTCGAAATTCTACTTTATTTATTTATTCTTGAATTAGATTCACATATTCATTCACGATGTTATTGATTTTGGTATTAACTACGTGCATGCTACCTTAAAAAGAATACTCCTTATAAAATTAAAAACGAAATAGTATTTACTCATCAGACGAAATATGTTAACAGTCTACTTTTTAATACATCTGTAAAAACTGTGTCTTAAAAATATCAAAGCAAACAGCTAATTTCAGCAGAGTCAGTAAAAATTTACCGCGCACAACTAAATCTCTCTGAAATTTCTCTTTCTCTCCGTATACACACAGAGAAGGGGGAGAGGAAGGAGAAGCAAGTCTTGCGAGAGAGCGAGCGTCGTTTGAAGTAGCGTTTCCCCGACACAAACGACCCTCTTAATCAATCGCCGCGGCGTACCTTTATCGCTCTCTCGCAACGGCGTCTGTCTCTCTTCTTTAAAAGCTCCGCGAACCCAAACTGCACATATACACAAACTCAAGCTTACACATACACATATACACACACCATTTCAAGATTCCGTCTCTTTGTCTCTCTCTCTCTCTAGCTCACAGAGAGACTGTGTGTACGCACCAAAGCCTAAAACCCCCTCCGCCGTATAACAAGCGCGCGACTGCTCCGATAAATCTTGCCCGCGGGGGTCCGTGCAGAAGAGAGAGAGGGAGAGAAGGAGAGTAATGAGAAATATACGAGGAACAACCCATTATGGCCTTCCCGACGATTCGTGGGCGGGTGAGCGAGAGGAGGAAGAAGGAGAAGGCGGATATATATTGGACGGCGGAGGAGAAAAAATGCAAGGGAAGTCGGGAAAATTACTTTCGTCGCGTAATTGAGCCTCCTCGCGGCGGAGAGAGCGAGCCGATCGGGTCAATCGAGATTCGTTATGTGGACGGAATCGTTTTTTTCATTTTTGCTTTGTTAAAATTTCAAGTGGTGATTGTATCTGAAGTGTTGCGCAATACTTGCTATATTATACTTCTTGGGTATAGACGAAAGTAGCAGTGAAATGGAAAAATATCACATCTTCGAGTTATGATGTAAATTGTAATTAGATATTTTCTATAGAATATGCGTATTTCATATAGTTTAATAAAAGAATACGCAAGCTAGCTTAGCAAATAATGCTCGGGCGAGCGTCAATACGTATATATTTCACACAAAGTGCCAATCTCTTGCTCTCGACAAATGCCAGTCGTAAGTAGTAAGAGCCCCTCCTACCGTTCGTTCGAGAGAGAAATGCGAATCCAAGAGACTCCACAAAGAGAGGTAAACATAAAGGGAAAATACGTACTGACAGTTGAAAAATTTCGAAAATTTTTTTCTTAGAAGAGCTGCAAGGAAACTCTTTCTGTAATTTCAAAATAGAAATTCCTCGAAAAATAAAAAAAAACGTATTTTTCGGTTACTGAATTGAATTCGGCTCTGTTTATTTACACTGTTCGCAATTGTATATTTCGGGGTATATTTTACTTGTTTTAGTAGCAGAATGAACTGTGAGTTGAACAAATATAATACTGAGATTTAAATTACAATTTTAAACTAAATTTTATAAATAATAAATAAAAAATGACAACGTCAGTTATAAACGGTTCAAAAATACGAATTGGCAGTAAAAGTAAAAGAAACTTCAAACGGCATAAGAAATAGCGTAGATAAAACCGATAAAGACCACAGTAAACAAATAAAACGATAAATCTATCTCGATCAATAATTCGCTCACCAAAATTATCACAACCTCGCTAACACCAAAAACAGACTTCGTAAAGCAAAAAAATTCGTTCACACGTAAAATTCCTCTCTAAGAGAGAGAAAAAAAATCGAGTGAATTACGTTTGATCTTGTGCTAAATCTCGGCGGCGTGTGTAGCGAATTAATCGCAGCTCTAAAAACACAAGGAAGCGCGCGGATCATCTCGGCGAGCGATAAATTTCGAGGATCTTAAGCGGAAATTTATGTAAGCGGAAAAATATGCTCGCCAGAAAAGCAGCCCGCGGCTTGATAGGAGGCGAGGCGTATACGTGAATCTTTCGAAAATTATTGCACAATTACATTCTGCTTTTCATTCAGAAGAGGAGTTTTCAGATTTGGCGGCGTACCTGTACGTGCGATATGCAAAACGGGGAAGAGCTAAAGGCATGAGGGATGGTGCGGCGATAAAATCTGCGATAAGGATTCCGAGGCGTTACGTTATAAAATGCGATATTTTAGGGATAAGTCGTTGGGAGATAGAAATTTTAAAATATCTAGGCATAAAGTAGCTTTTTCCGCTACGACTATTTAACGAATAATATTCAGGTTCGGACGCAAAAGCTCTTTCAAATCAATGAAAATTTATAGTACTTCGGCAGACAATTGATGAGCTCGAATCGTCAATTCCACTCGGCAAGCAATAACCATTACAATGAATAAATAACCTGACAAAGTAGCCTGGAGAAAAAGCGATATGTCTTACCTGCGGTGGCGGCGCCAAGCCTGAGGACAGCATCGCCCTGGAGAGAGATGGAGAGGGTCGCGGTGTCCTCGATCCTGGCAAGCACCTCCTCCGGTATGTCCTCGGGCTCGCGCAGCCTCAGCGTTACCTCGCCGGTGCCCGAGGCGCCGCTGCTGGTGCCGTTCTGACTGGCACTGCCGGTTCCGCTGCCGGCGGAGCCGCCCCCGGGGCTCGTCGAGGCCGAGTACATGAAGACCGAGCCGTAGCCGTGGAGCGACTGAAGGGGCAGCCGGACGCCGCCCACTTCGCCGACCGGGCCCTGTAATGAGGAATCATGAAAATTATTAGTTGATTTGCCGAGGGGTGGGGCTTGTTTGTTATGGTCGTGTTGGTTTTGATTTTGAAGCTTTTTGGGTGGATGTTACCAGAGATTTTTTCATTTTTGATGTTGATATAGGATGTTTTGCGAAATGGACGGGTGAAAAAATATTTGTTTTTGTCAGTGAAAATAAAACGAAGTTAGTTTTTATAGGGAAAAGATTCAAGCTATTTCTACTTAATATAAAAGTAATTATAACAAAAGTCTGTTTTATATTCTTTTATCAAAATTTAATTTCCATTCCGGAAATTATTAAAAAGTAAAATAATATTTTGTAATTTTTCACGCATATAATTTGCGGCATGGTAAATGTATTATATACATATATGTAATAATAGAGGTTTTACATCGAAGCACGCATTTCAATAATTGTACATTTCTATTGATTTATAAAAGGCTCTAACAATGTATTAAATGTAATATTTAATATGTAAAATATATTATCGGAAACCCAGTTATTTTTTGCTAAATTCGCCAGAACGTTCTGAATAATTTAACGTTTTCGAATTAAAATTATACGTTCAAATTTGAAGAAAATTACAAATTTCAGTAGCCAGGCAACTCTACACTGATACACGAAATTCCAGAGTGAATTTTCGTATCTGGTTTCATTCCCCAATCGAATTTTCGAAATTGTGAACTCTATTCAAAACGTTCTACCTTCCATAAATTTCCAAAACCCATACTTCAAAATATCGACGAACGCAAAAACAATAAAAAAAATAACACAACTAAATATCTCGCAGCAAAACCAAACAAACTAGATCAACTCAATCACCATATCCCAAAATTCTAAAATTCTCGCTCTCTCAGCCCCCACCACCGCGAGCTCAAAATCCAGCCCAACGCAGAATTAAGCGAACATCCGCGCTCTATCTCCGCTCACAACATTAATACCCAGGCGCGCGTAATTCTCGAGCACACAATGCAGCATCCAAAGAGATTATTCCGTCTAATTATCGAGCAAAGTTCGCCGCGGCGTGCATGCACGTTCGATTGGAGATCCGCAAGCCCCCATACACACACATCCCAGCGAGATAAGCCGCGAGCGCACGAATTAAACTTTGCATTTTACAACCAGAGGCGGAAGCGCGTAAATTGGAATCGCCGCCCAGCGGATAACCCTAACGCTAATAAAGTGCGGCCCGCGCTTATGTGCGGATATACCCGGCGATTCTTTTGCTGCGGTCTCGGGCGAAAAGTTTGGTTTTTCGGGCGGAAATCGGACGCGCAGCGCTCGCGACGTGAAACTGTAATGCGCGCGCGCGCGGCAGTCTGCTCAAAGGGCGGAAAATTAAGCCGGCGATCGATGCTTTTAGGGGTGGAATTTATCGGATTTCGCGCGTCGGGGCACTGGAAATATACGCTTGTGTACACACGTTTTCGAGAGCTTTTTCAAATATTCCAATTACGCGCTGCTTGTTGCAGTATTGGCCGAGCGCGCATGGTGTAACGGAGCGAGAGGAGGGGGGGGGGGGGGGGAAAAAGTTGCCGGGGCTCGGGCGCTCGAATATATTTTGGCCGGCGTGCATAATTGATCCGAAATCAAAGAGAGCGAAACTAATTTAGACGCGTAAATAGGCCGCTCTGCTATTATTGCTCTTTGTTACGGAATAATCGCTCGATACAATTATTACAGAGCTATTTAATAATATGGTAGAAGCATTATCGGGTAAAGAGTCTTTTTTCCTCGATTAGACGGCTGTCAGAAAATAACGAATAATAAGAACAATGGACTCGTTGGTAATGCTTCGTGATTAATTACTAAACATCATATTTTTGATGGAGAGCTTGTTCATTTGGCGCGCGCTCTCGGCTTTCCGGCGGAGAGCAGGCAGCGGGCGCGCTTAAAGTCCTCGAAACGAAGATTCACTTTAATTAAAGTGAAACTTGTCTCATTTTACTTGGAGTTGGAAGGAAATTTTCAGCTGGTGTACACAGAGCGAGTGTTTACAGTAGGGTTCAACGTCATCCCGGGGGCCAGCTCGGGAAAATTTCAGATCTGCCGGCAAGAAACTTTGTGAAATATTTGCTGATGACCTTAATAAATGCTAATTAATTTAATGACTCTTGATATTACGGCTTTGTTTTAAAAACATTCTCCCAGTTTCATTATTATCGCGATGTATTATTATTGACAATAATTTTAGCTAAAAGAATATTACCGCGCTGACCCGAATTCTCGATTACAAGAACACCGCGGCGCGCGTCCTCAAGAGCACGGCCATAACAAATATCCATCAGGCGGCATAATGGATTGTACTCGTCCGCAAGCCACAAAAACGTGCATTCTTCGGCATTAACCATAAAGCCCGTCAATAATCCCGGCCGCGCAATTACGAAACTACAGAGCGCAGCAGCTCTTTCAAAGATATGGAGGAATTAAAGAGATAGGCGGCGCGCATAACGAGAGCCCGCACGCATATTCGGTATCGCCCAAAAGCCGAGTTCACCGCTGCATTATTTAGGTAAATTGATTCGTACGCCCGGCACACGTACACGTGCGCATTTTCTCTCTCTCCCTCGGCAAAAGGCAAAACGCGCTCCACCTGCGCGTAATTTATTTTAATGGTCATTTTCGTAATGGGCCTTTGAACGCGCGCGAGCGCGCCGAGTCATGGGTAAATCGGCCGACGGGGGCAGGGGGACGAGAGGGTTTTAGCCTTCTCCTGCCCCCCCCCCTCTTTTGTAGAGACGAAATGCTCGGAAATGATATACCAACGGTAAATACTACCTGCTGCCGAAGTTATTGCCCGAGCGGGCGCCGGATTTTCGAGATCCCAGCCGTGCGCGCGCGGACTCTCGCTCTGGAGTGCGTATATAGACGTGAGCGCGCGCGCGCGCGCGAGCGATGAAAGACGGGAAATTTATGGACCTCATTTCGCATTGAAATGAGAGAGCGATTCTCGGCGAATGCGCGCGAGAGCCAGCCGAGCGCTATTGTATGAGAGAGCACTGCTACGTTTCATCGGGCCGAGTGGCTGTTGCTGCTCCTTCTCCCCCTTTTCTTTCTCTTTCTCTCTTTTCCCTTTCTTTCGTCCGTTGGTTCGCTCTCTTCTTTTTTATTCTGTTCTATGCTAAGGGAATGCGCGTCAGACCTACTTTGTAAAGGGGGAAACTGTACGCATCAGCATCGATCTTTTTTGCCCGAGGAATATTGCTTTATTTTTAGAGGAATAGACAGGATGGAGGCTTTTGAATGGGGAAGGAATCGAGTAAGGATTTTTTTAAAGTTTGGGTTTTAGTTATCGTGTGTTGGAATTATTTTATGAAAAACTGAAAGTACTTTTTTTATTCATACTAGGAATATAGTCCATGCAGACTGTGCTTATAAATAAAAGAAGACTAAAGTTTTGATTATAATTCATGTTTTGCTTGAATAGAGCTGCGCTTTCGCCCATAAATTAAGATAATAATATTTTTAAAGATTTTTAATCTGTACGGTTCATTTGATAAACGAGTGAAAATAGGGAATGAGCATATAATCATTATTCATCGAATAAATTGGTAGCGAGAATTAGAGTAGTGGAATAAATAAATTATGCAATAGTTTTAACTATGCATATTCAGCTTATTAATATGCAGATAGAACGCCTGTTTATTTAATGCTTGGATAAAATCAAATTATTCTCTGTAGATATTTATTTCTATAATATAATAATATTTTTAGTATAATGTATTACGTAACAAAAATTTACCATTTTGTACACAAACTCCAAATTTTAAGCTTGCATATGTACTTTAATGTCTAACATTATTACTAGCAACCACCTAAAAAAATCGAAAACATAATCGACAATAAACATGCTGTTTACGATGATATAAATATATTTAGGTCGTGGAGTCAAATTCGAGTAATTATAATCATCGTCATATACAAAAAAGGAATAAGTTTTATTTGGGATAAAGTAATAAAATTTTCTACATTTTTTCATGATTAAAAGTACACATTATATATTTTTTTATTGATTAATGTCTATTCGACCGATAATTGTATTACATTAACTTTATGGCAGATAGTTTTTTTATCGCTTCCATCAGCAGAACCAATATAATCGTAAGTTATGAAAGCCTATCTCCAGCATATCATCGATCAAATGTGTGCACACGCGTGACGTACACCGAGCGAGGCCCAATTTCTTTACGTGCAAAGAGTAAAGCGCATGCAATAATGCAATAATGTTTATTGAAGAAACCGACATCGAATCAAACAAACTTTAGAAATTTAATTACTTGAGTTTAGTAATTGGAATTTTACTAGATCCTGTTTCCTAAAACTTAAATGTTGTATTTTTTTATTTAATACTGTTATACAAAAATATAATAAACGCTCTAAAAGTTAAAACAGTGCATTTTGGGAGTAGGATACAAAAATTAAAATATTTTCAATATTGCACTTTCAACGAATAGATAACACCAAAACAATGCACTCTTCAGTAAAACCTCACAAATCAACAATTCCTACTCTCTACTCGAAAGTAACAAAAAAACCCAGCCCACGTCCATCCGAGCGTAAAAACCAAATTAAATTCAAATTCCCTCTCTAATCTACCTACCTCCTGATCGATCTAGCCCTCCTTATCGGCCCATTCCTCTCTCGTTTTCATTGGCAAGCTCGAGGCGCGCGCGTACAAACACGCGCGGAACTCGCCTTGCTCCCTTCGGCAAACGATGGAGAAAACGAGAGAGAAAGAGAGGGAGAAGTAACCGTACACAGGGCGATGCGAACGAACGGGCAGAATGCGAGATACACAGAGTTTTTAGAGGGGCAGGCTCGCGCTGGGCCATCGCGTAAGGAAAATGTTTTCACGACTGCCCCCCTGCTAGCTCGCGCCGAGCTTAGTTTATTTACTCGGGGTTAGTTTGAAGGAAAAGGAAAATAACGCCGAGTTTTCCTTGAATCTCCGAGTGCTCGCTCGCTCACCGGGTTTTTTCAGTGTAAATAACGCCAGGAGCGCAGCGCGCGGCATTTGCTTAAAAATGTGCATCCCAGATTAATGGTTTATGCTTATTTCAAAGTAAGCGACTTAATAATATTATTTTTTTTTATACCGCGAGTGCACTGTGTTGTTTTTTAGTTTTAATGCGCGGCTTTTAGGAGACAATGGAATGCATTATCTAGATTATAGAGCTTTTTACGCAACGCGCTGAGAGCGTGTTAAAAATGTTTATTTTTCATTAACATGAGATGAACTAATGTTTCCACAGAGCCTCGCCATCAACATCAAGGAGTTATGCTTAAAACCTCTAGTAAAATTATTAGCACTAAATTGAAAATGCTTTAAAACAGGCAATAATAATAAAACCATCCCTCGGCTTTAATTTACCAACAACCCATATTTTCGCAACAGAAGCCAGCTCGAAAAAAAACAGCCGGCAAAAGATTTCGCTGAAAAACAGCCGAGAAACAATAAAATCTCTTAGCCGCAAGCGGCGCAAGAACTTGCCAAAAGTATCGCGCCAACCGCAGCCCTAGAGCAGTTCGCGACTATTCCAAAGCACGCCCACATCCCTCTCTTGTGAAAAACACGTGTTTTTTACAGGCGCGGCGCCAAAGCCGGAAGAGCCGGCGGCCGCCGCCGCCGCGAATGAATGACGTATGCGCGCGCGCGCGCGACGGGCGGGCAAAAATAGCGCGTCGCCCTTATCTATCGCGCCGTCGTATTTTTCCGGAATTCTCGCGCCGCGGAAGTTTACGAGTAGTTTGTTGACAAGTGTCCGAAGCCCGCGCGCGCAAGAAGCGCGCGGATACACACGGAACCGGGCCGTCGCCGCCGCCGGCAGCGGCGAGCTTCTAGACAGCTAGTCGCCGCTTGCTTTCGCTGCTCGTCTCTCTTCCGTACTTCCCCTTTATTCCCGGCGACAAACAAGCTCGCTCTCTGCGAGCGCGAAAACAGCTGTGTGGAGAATTGTTGATGGAGCGCCAGTGGTAAGGGTCGAGCACTGTCGGCCCGGTTTTGGGCATGAATTTCGAGCGCGGATTAAGACGTTGCTCTCTGCGGGGAGATAAATTGTTTTTGTCTTATTTTGGACTCGCAGTAAGTCAGGCGAGATTGTGGTTCTTCTTGGGTGGGAACACGTTTGTACTTGAATCTTGCGAGGGATTTATTAATTTTCTCTGGGGTCGTTGGATTTATGCGGTAATTATTCGGTCTTAGAGTAACAATTGTCACGTAGAATTTTTAAAATATAAGAATGCAGCAAGAAATACAGAGAATGTCTCAACTAGAAGTTTACAATGCATCACTGTTTATTCGCGCAGTCACTTGTATTCTCCAGGTCAACGCTTTTCCAATCTATTACCAGGCCGAAATTTCGCCGCGTCATTTTAGCGTGCGAAAAAGAAAGTGTCAAGCGGAAATCCAATAAGGAAATACGAGGGTATCACGGGTAAAGCGGGAAATATAAAATTTCATCTACAAAAAAGAAAAGAGTCCTCGTTCTTGCACTATAAGCTGAAGAAGAAAAATACGACGATGAAAGGGAGGGAAAGAGAGCAGAAGAAGGGACGAAGAAGAAGTTGGGTGGGAAACGACGGCGCGGTAGAGGGACGCAGTAGCTTGGCTGACGAAAAAAACGAGAGGAGTGCTCTATGGAAATGGCAGGAGGAGCCTTGCACTACGGGAGACTTTAATCCGGCCAGAGAGTCGTCGTTCGATGGGGAAGGCGTGTGAAAATGCAAATCGAGGAGGACGCGCCGGCTCGCGGGAAATTTACAGTTCGCCAAGTTTTTTTGCTCCCGCCCTTTTTGGGATCTTCTTTTGAAAATATATACGTACATTATGTATGCGTGCTGTACTGCACTTTTTTATGTAAGCGTTTTAAAAGTACCGGTTAAAAATGCAAGAAGGCAATGGACTGGGTAGTGTCTTTTAATGAGCAGATGGTTTTAAAGGCAATTTGAATAATGGGAATTTCGATCGGGTTCCGTGTTCGAATTTGGAAATGATACGGATTTGCAGTTTTGCATAATCTTTTGAGACCTTTTTTTGCGGTGGACAGTGAAAATATGGAAATAACATGGTCTTCTAAATGAGTTATTAATTTGAGCATATCAATCGCTAGGATTGTTATATTAGCTGAGTTAATTTTTTTATTATAGTTGCTGTAAAATTAGAAAATTCTACAATTTATATAATTTTAATAATATTTAATATTAAACAAAGAAAATAAATATTGCTGTAATAGCGAAAGAAATCGCGAAAAAAACTCTTAGTTTATTAATCCCAGCATTCATAGACACAATCCAATATTTCTACTCTTATCCTCGAAAGTGCATTTTCCACAACTCGCGAGCAGCATCGAAACGACGCGAAAACACCTATAAACTTCCAGCCACATTCACCTGGCGGTTAGGGCGGTGATTTCGCGATCGCATGAAAAGCTGCGCCAGAGAAACAAACTTGCTCGATATCTCCATAAAAAGGTGAAGAAACAAACGCAAAAAAGTGCACATCCGTAAAAAAAAAGAGAAGAAAAAAAACGCAATGCACGCGGGCGTATATGAAGAGAGATGAAGGGCGAAAAACTAACAATGGGAAAGAAGTTGAAACGGGCGAGACTACAGAAAGCGCTCGCCCGGCCGCGCAATCAGACACGGCAATAAAGCATTTTTCAAACGCATAAAGCCGGCCGATCCTCACCGCCGAGCAGCGACAGGCTTTACAGCACCAAATATACGCACACATACGCCCGGCCCGGTGATGAATTATTGTTGCGGAAAAAAATGAGAGAGGAGGGCAGCAGCCGCCAAATGCGGCCGGGCTTTACCGCACGCGGGCGACACGTGTACGCGAGAGGTCGCCTCGCGATATAAATCAAGCCGCGGCCGCTTTTATTTCGTCCGGGATTCGCGAATCGAAGTTTTTAGAAGGAAAATACGAGCTTGAATGAGCGAACGTGCGCGATTAGTTAGCGGCGGAGCGATTAATGCGCCGGCGCGTTGTGTCGATGGAGAATGTGACAGAAGTGAATTGAGCTATTTTCGCGGACGCCTTTTTTTTGATGGCTGAAGTTTCGTACACGTGCTGTGTATGAAAAAATGATGGAAATTTTTTTGCAAATGCAGATTTTAGCGTGTCGTTGTTTCATGCGTGCGCGTGAATGAGGGAGGGGAGAGAGAAAGAAAAAAACTTTGCATGAGCAGTTTCGATTGTGCCAATCTGAGGATAAATTGAACAGAAGTAATTTTTGGAAAATCATTTGCAAAGTCTGTATCGTTATTTTATACGGAGATTTTCAGTATTTTTTGTCGAATAAAAAAAGAATGAATTTTTATATATTTACTTTGTTTTCTCATCGTTGAAGCTTTCTCATAGTAAACAAATTTTTCGAAAAATATGTTGTAAACATGTTTTGAAATATTTGTGATGAAATACACTACTTTTTAAAAATGTCTGTACGGACGTGTATGTGCAGGTGTAGGTGTGGGGGAACGGGGGTGGGCGTACATGGCTGCACTTGTACTTCTGAATAAACTTCTCTGAGTTTTGTCTGTTTCAATTCCAAAGCTTTTTTCGTTTTTTATTAAGGGTTTTCGAAAAAAAATTTGGCAATTGTACGTACTGACAGGGAGGGGCCGGAGTATGCGGGAAGAGTTTAATGAGATTTCGTATGTGTATCAAAAAAATCTTGCTTCTCCAATAACAACCTACATAATATTAATTACGTTATAAAATTTATAGAGGAAGTCGAAGAAAGCTTTTTAAGCTTATTTTCGTTAATAATACACGTGTTGATACGGTTGTAGAAGTTGATTTTTGATCTCGTAAAATGGTTTTCATTCAAGGGAAGCGAAGGTAAAACGTCTCGAGAGATAAATTATCAACTCATATGCAAATATAAACTATATTTTATACCTTTTAATTTTTATAAAACTATATATTATAGACTTTTTTCATTTTATTTTCTGGTTTCTATAACATAAATATTTAGAATATTTTGATCGATAAAAGAGGCATAATTTTTCAAGAAAATAACATATATTTGTGATTAGATGGCTTATACCTTGAAAAGAAGGGCCCATTTGATTGAACTATTGGCACTGGTCTTTATTTTTAGGTATTAGATATGAAGCCACAAAGCCTTTTTAAAAGTTAGTATTAACTATAATACTAACTCTTCTTTTTACGTTCTACAAATTACTTAAGATAAAAAAACGTGGGTTTGTTTTTAAATGTTAGCTGTAATAAATTTGCATTAAGTTTTTTGTAAGTCTTGTTCTTTGTTCTGTTTAATTAAACCATTAGATGAAAAAATATTTTAAGTTAAGTATTGTTATTAAAAGTAATAAAATATTATTAAAAGATTATTTCAATTGCTCTCATTTAGAAAAAGAATGTTTTTTATAATTTTTATTATAATACATAATTCAATTTTTAAATGAAATCAGAATCACAATTAATCTAGATGGAAATCATTTTGACTTTTATTACTTAAACAACTATCAAACATTCGTTGTACGATTTTTCATATTATCCAAAAATTTTCGTTCGAATATTTTCAACTGAGAGACAGAGATTGAGAGAGAGAGAGGGGGGAGGGGAGGGAAGCGAAGCATGCGGGCACAAGCGAGCTGGGACTTTTTCCTCTCTAATTAATAAACGCTAATGTAAATTCCGCCCTGCGAGCTTCACGGAAATTACGCGACGTTTCGTCAATATAATCTCGCGCCAGTTTTGCGCTCGCGCGCCCTTCGCCGCTCTTTCATCCGCGCGGTGCTAGGGGCACGCGAATGTAAAGCTAATAACTCGTTCATTAATAGATGCATACCATAACTAAATAGACAGAGCGCAAACAATAAACGCTCTGTACGAGCGGGCAGGGAGAATTTCGTTAATTAAGAGCCAGAGAAATGTGGAAGTTATATTGAAAAAAAATGCTCGCTAAATTCTTTCTCGTATGAGATACTTCTTTTGTTATGACATGTTTGCGAGGCTCGTTATTTCTCATGTAGATATTCCTAATTATTTCAGCTTTCGTTAAATGCTTTTATTTATTTATTTAATTTTTTTCGATTTAGGAATCGAAAAATAGTTTGTTTACTACAATACGGATACGAGATATTGTGGTAAAAATAAAAACTATCTTTACTTATTTAAAGAACTTAAATTATTTATTCTTACCTTTAATACTGCTTTAGATTATAATTTTAGAAAACAATAAATACATTTTTATTTTATTTGAATTTTAAAACTGATAACGTAGTAAATTCAACTAAATAAAATTCTTTGAAATATAGGCGCTCTAAATTCGAAGAGATGTACACCAATCAGTCAGAATCCGAGTTTATTTATGATTGACGCACGCGGATGTTTTTCATTAGCGAGATAAAAAAAATAAATAAAAGGTAGAAGTCCATTAAAAATATCAATAATAGGATTAGCTTTACTCACGACACTTGTTTATTCTTTCGTATTGTTGTTTGTTTCTCCAGGTAAACATTATATTCGCCTGCATTCGCATTTTCATCAAATATTTACAGATCCGGGAAAAGGTCCGTAATACCTTCTGTAGAAAAAGCTTTGGAAACGGTATTACGATTTTTAATATATTGAAGTTAGTTACATAAAAAACAAATCTATTTAAACAAAGCAAAAAAAGTCAAGAAGAATTTTCTTCGCAATATACGAATTTATTAAATATATATTATTTTTTAAGTTGTAATTACAAAAACGAAAATTCGTACTATAAGTAACTTAAAAATACATGCCTAAGTAATCTTACTTTGAATGTCGAGCTAATTAAATCGCGGAACGTGCGAACGAGCAGGAAAAATGAAAAAGCGCGAGTACAAATCTCTCTTACTTACCGAGGAAAACATAAAAAAAAAGTCGAATTTGTGCCAAGACCCGAATTCTAAAAATAATATTTCAACGTGCGAGCGCGGTGCGGCGCCCTCGAAACTTTTTATTATCAGCGCGTGAAAATTCATTTTCACCCTTCATCCTCCTCCAGCTCTCTCTCGCTCTCGCGTAAAACGAAAAAAATAAGAAGCAAGCTTTACAAAACAGGCTCCATACAAAACCCCGCGACGTTCGTTCTCCCTTCTCGGTCTTTTCGAAAAGTTATTCCCTGACGCGCGCTCTTCGCCGTATCTATAATAACGAGAGAGAAAGAGAGAGAGTGAGAGAGAGAGAGAGAGAGAGAGAGAGTGCTCGTCGTCGGTGAAAAACGTGAGCGCATCGCGACCCCCCCGAGGCGCTTTTCTTTCATTTCTGACGTAATTACGCGAGAGTGCCGCGCGAAGGAAAAAGAGGCGCACGCGCGCTTGCTGAAAACTCTCTCGCGACAGCAGCCATTTGCCGGCTCGCGCCTTGTTCGACCTCGTTTTTTCTCCTTCTCTCCCTTCGTCTTTAATTCCTCTCCAAGCCTTCGCTATCTCTCTTTTTTTCACTCTCTTCTGCTCTATCTCTCTCTCTCTCTCTCTCGAATTTCGCGCGTTACATCGCGACGTCTAACGCGCGCCGTTGGCCTGTCGAGAGATTTTTCCCGATGGAGCAATGGCATCACCGCAGGGCGCAGGATTAACGAGCGAGACACTCTCCAATGGAATTTACATATTTATTCCGGCCGAGAGCCGCGAGAGAGAGACTGATTTCAATGGAGCCGAGGGCTTCCTTTTGCGATGCTTCAGCGATTTTTTTTTATTCTGCTGCATTTCTCTCTCTCTTCATTTGTTACGATACGAGATTGTAGTGCTGCACTGTAATGAGAGGCGCGAGAGTAATCGATTGGTATACTGTGAGCTGCGATTTTAGCTATTTATTAATGTTACGAGAACATTTTAATTGCCTATGCAAAAGTATTATGAGATATTTTAATAATTTAATTTAAAATGATTGGTTTAGAGTATAATTTTTTGATGACATTCATAGCAAAAATAATACACTTTTTGAAAAGATTGAATCGATGTATTTAAAATTTTGTCAAGTTCCATTCAGTAGAGTCTGCCGAAAGAATTCTGTTCATTTTTCCGGGTCACGTACGCAGAATTGTCTAAAGCTCTTTGGCTTTCGGATTTACGTATGAAGATTAAATTTAAAAGTCTGATCAATAGTTTCGCGTGAATGTGATCGAATTTTTTGAAAATAAATTCTGCTTTTCCTTGTTGCAAAAACGTTATGATTCTATGCCACCTATTTCGTGAATAATAATAATAAAAACAATGTCTTTGAAATAAAATAAGTCTTTTTGTATGTAAAAAGCTTTACAATTACGTAATGGAGCAACAATAAATATTTACAACTCAGTAAAAACTTACATCTTGTTTTTCTTTTTTATTA